>SNQJ01S0074554.1:54230-71289 GCA_010110895.2 Picea sitchensis
TTTATATTTTTTGATATAAATATTTTATTTTTCTTTATCAAAAATGAACATAAGAAAACAACATTAATCTCAAGAACAAATTTCTTGAAGGTTAATTGATACTTTTGCAAAAGGGTTATAAACATAGGTTAAGAATGTTGTGTATCTTTCCTTATCCTAGAAAGATTCAAATATGTTGGTATTAGGATATCTATTCCTTTTCATCAACACTCCCCTTATGGAAAAACCATTATGCCAAGCAAAATGGGAAGACCTTCTAGCTCGCCTAGAAAAAAAGATTTCCATTTAGACCTTCCAATCTTTAAACCTCACTAGTAGATTGGTCTTAGTCAAATTTGTCTTACAATCAGTTCCCTATACCTTTTCTCTTTTCTTGCAGCAACAAAGATTGTTGTTAAGAAAATCAAGAAGCTACAATGAAATTTTCTATGGGGAAGTGATTGTTCTCACCAAAAATGGGCCCTTGTTCATTGGGAAGAAGTCTGTAAAGGTTTGGGGCTTCATGACCACACCATGATTAATAGAATTATGGGATCCAAGATTTGGTGGAGATGTATTAATCACAATCAAGAACCTTGGGGGATATACTGGTAAAATCAAAAGCTCATACATGACCATTGTTTCTGGGAAATTAAAAATGGAGGAATTGCACTCTTTAGAGAGGACTCTTGGAAACATGAACCCAAGTTAGAACATCAATTCCAAGACCAACACTACCATGAATCTCTCACCGACTACAATTTCTATGAGTTTCAACATTTTTGGACCCACAGAATGAAAAAAGAGGAATGGAGGCATTGGATTCCAATATTACAATGGCTTGTTTTCCCTCATCCATTCAAAATGTAGGAACTGTGACATGTATTGCAAAATAGGAAAATCAAATTCTTAAAGGATAAGGATTGAATTTGCTGGGGATATAAACCCATTATAATATTTACCATCAAGGAGGGTTACGAAATTGCATCTGGACTCAAAGATCAAATGAAATATTCTTTTTGGAAAAATATTTGGACGATGAATTATTGGCCCAAAATATCCACATTCTTATGGATTTTGGTACACAACATAACTCTCACTTGGGAAAATCTCATCAAACAAGGTTTTGTGGGGCCATCGTGGTTTCATATTTTCTATCTACACCCAGAATCGATAGAAAACCTATTCAATTCTTGTCTGTTCATTTTAGAAATGTGGCACAAAGGAGACATCCTCTTTCAAATATCAAATTGAATCTAAACCAATATAATGGAAAATTTGATCAACTGGAGGGCTGCTCCCTTTACTAGTCCCGGGCTCAATCAAATATGACATATTTTCCTAGACTTCTTACTATGGGAGACCTGGAAAGAAGAAAATCATCATATTTTTAGGGATGATTCTTGAGCTCTAGATTCAACTTGGCAACAAGTCAAGCTTCATATACATGAATCTCTTCAAATCCAACACTGGAATGCTTCCGATCTCCAATTCAACAATTAGGAAAATATTATTTTTCAATCTTGGAATATATTTCTTCAGTTCCTGGGTACTTTTATTATCCCCTGATAGCCTTCAGTCTCAATCCCCTCCACCGGGGCTCTACCCTCGAATGATTTCATCTAAATCAATTTCGACGGAGCCTCCAAGAACAACCCTGTGCAAGCAAGTTATGGCTAAATTTTTTGAAATAATACAAGAAATATTATCATAATTTATGTAGGGTATCTTGGAATGAGTAGAAATAACATAAAATAATTATGGGACTTCTTTCAATATCCATGAATCATGGTGTGCCAAGGATATCAAAATATTACCATTGAAGGAAATTCTTAAATTCCGAGGAAATTGGCTTCAATTTGGAGATTAGAAGATGGTATTTATTCTCTATATGAAACAATCAATCAAATCCAATCCCTTATCCCACATCATGCTCAAAGAACAAGCAACAAAGTGGTTTACTTCCTAGCCAATGTGGGTGTCTCATTAGGAGACAAAGTCATTGATGACCTAGTAGATAATTTGCAAGGGGGAAAATTCATTCAGAAATGTCAGGATATTGCTACACTAGAACTCCCCAAATCCACCTCATGCCCATGACGACTACTAAGTGATGATAGTATCGTCAACAAATGCATGGAACATGAGATGTAATCCTCCCATGATCCTCTTAATGTCCTGGAATGATGGTGGTAAAATGCATTTCAAGAGCCATATGCTCAGTGGAAGGCAAGGTTTAATGATTTTTCAACAGTACAGGATCATGACTGTTAGCACCAGAAGTCACCCCTGGATTGAGGAAGAGGTAAGCCTGATACCAATCATAAGTTTATGTCACAATAAATAAATTTAAGGGTGGTCTAATGGACACAGTCTCAGGATTATAATGCTTTAACTCATAAAAATTGGGTTGGCATGCATAGTAAGATGAGGTATTGGTATAACTTGAGTCTATAAGTTGTAATAAATGTGAGTAGGGAGAAAATATTTAAGAGAGTGAAGAGGTATACTATGGACATCCAGTCTTCCAACAGCCTAAAGAGGAAAAACTCAGAAGACAAGATCCTCTCAATTCAGATTTTTAATGAACTGAATCAAATTTTCATTGAAATGAATTTAAACATACATCACAATTCAATAACAACAACCCGACTAGATCATCCATGCCTGATTCATTCAGTGTTGGAGGGAAAAGACAACACAAAAATTGATTAAAATTGGTCGTGATGTCACTGTGATCAAACCTAGATCACAAAAACATATCTAACCTCGAATGGATCCTCCATGCCCGAGTTTTATAACACAACTGTTTATATGGATATGAAAAGAAGTTGACTTACATTAAACAATAAGTCTCAAATATAGATACATAGCCAGAAAACTAGAATCTTCATCAAAACTTTACAATACTAGAGCTTTTCTCTACCATCGACCCTAACAAAATATCAAAATTGAGTATTTATACTAATAGAAAATTACTCCCTTCAGAAACACACTCTGATCCTTTCATTCAAGGTTTGGCTTCTTCTTCTTCTTCTGTCAGGTTGCACTTGCATTCTTTTGTCAAACGCAAGATCAGATCAGTATGGGATTTACAATAAAATCCATGACAGGAAACTTACGGCTGATAATTTTCCCTTCATGGCTGACTCTTCCATTCTTTCCATTTATGTGGTGAAACGAGGTTTCAACCACCTTCCCCATTTTCATTAACTACCTACATCAGTCTCAAGAAGGAGTCTGACATCCTTGAATGTTTGAGGTGGTGCCAACTCTCCCAAATTTATCTCGAAGCCTTGAAATCATGCAGATCTTCTACTGAGATCAAGAGGGGTGTTTCGATCTTTTTCAAGGCTCCATTTCCTTGCCCCACACGATCATGGGTTGTGACCTCACGCTTATCCCAAATGAGATTTTGAGATTTTTCTCTTTAGGAGTTTTCACTCCCCTTGTGTTACCCATGATTTTGGTCATCATGATGATGTATTGATGATGGTGTACTCAGGATCTTCATAAGAACTTTTCCTGAGAAAAAGTTATTTCCATCTCTTCCAGAAAACTCATTTTTGAAGACTGTTCGCAAGCTGCTAGTATATTTTCCTGTGAGAATGCATGATTCTCGCAGGTTGCCTTAAGCCAGGGTGCGAGAAGTTTGCACTGTGTTGAACTGCTAGGGTGCAAACTCTTTCTAAAGCAAGGAAAAAGATGAATTCTCAATGCTTCTAGAAGGGAATCTTCTAGAAGGATGAGATGGCATTCGAATGGTTATCCTAGTACTGTATTCCCTGGTATTTTGGGATCATTCTTATCCAAGTAACTAATTCATTCTCTCCTATATATTGAGCGAATTCTCATGGAAAAGGTTAAGCAAGATTCATTGGAGAATTGGTGAAAGAATTGTGTGAAGGAGTGAAGCTTGAATAGCAGGCTAGGAAACTCCAGCAAGGATATCATAAGGGTTTTGATCTTCTTCATGCAAGTGAGCAAGTGTGTGTGTCAGAGTGTTGACGAGCGAAATCGACCGTCCGTCAACTGAGAGAGTGGAACCGGTTCGGGGTTGTCTAATAACCCAAGCCGTTTGGGATGAACCACCCTGATGGGTTTAGTGGCCCTATTAGCCGATCTAAGGTCCTAAGAAAACAAAAAGAAAACTAATCTAAACTAACTAATCTAACTAAATAAAACAAACTAATAAACTAATCTAACTAAAACTAACTATTAAGCAAACTAAACTAAAACTAATTATTAAAACAAACTAAACTAATCTAACTATTCTATATATACAATCTACTAACTAATACTATACTAAATCTAACTAATTAACTATCTAACTACTAACTGAAATATAACTTATTCACAAAGTGTACAATATCTACAATTTACATATTTAAATAAAACCTGAAAAACTCGTTTATATTCTACCCTAAGACAGAAAAAGATATTTTTTGTTGATTTTATAATTTTATGAACATAAATAAAACATAAATCTAATTAAACTAAAAAACTAATCTAAACTACAAATATATCTAACTAAACTACTTAAATTATACTAAACAAACTAACGAAAATAAATTGCAAATTGACTTGGAGAAGCGGATTTTCCACGTGTATGTGACTATGTTAGATGATGGGAGGAGGAAACCATATAGAATAATCAAGAGCTTCTCATAGCTTGATGGGCTACGGTGCTCTTCGAAATTATGAATTCTGAGGACAAACAAGACATAAAATCACAACAATCATATGATTTATAAATATCCACAATTAGATAAATACGTATGCAAAGACTTATACAAAAATTCAATTGATGAGAGAAGAGAAATCGTCATTCATGAGCCAGACAAATAATTGACGTGTTTTAAATATTGAAATAAATGGAGACATGGATCATGTGAGTAATTCATATCATTAAAGACTATGATAGCTAAAGTAGTCACTAATCAAATGCAAATTGATGAACATAAACATGAAACAAAGATTGATATTATGGCAAGCGAAAGTTGTGTGAGAACATCAACTTTTGATATGATTTAATTAGAAATCCATATTTTGGTTCTATACTCCCCACAAGTGAGGATGATCCTTATTACAAAAATAAATTTAAAGGTTTTCCATAGGGTAAAAACCTCACAGTGGAGGTATATTTGTTTACATAATTTGGGAAGATATCCCAAGTTTTACTAAACTAGGCTCCCTGTGGAAGTTATAAAACTGTTTACATAAAATCTGGGAAGATATCCCAAGTTTAACTAAACTAGGAGCCTAAAATAAAACTAAAGCACACAAATATCCTCTAGAATACCCAACATGTCCCATTTAATTCGAATTTACCTGAAAAGGGCAAAAAATGAACAAGTTAGAAGGATTCTTTATTAACAAAATGATAAAAATCTAATTTTATAGACTAGCTACAGAATCTTGCGATTCTGTAGTTGGTCTAAATAAGACACAGAATCAACATCAAAATCGATTAAAATATTTTTTCAAACATCAAATTCAATTAATGTCCAGTAGATATTTGAAAACGAATCATTCATTTTGAAGTTTTTATACCATTCGAAATCAAATAGGATCCAAATTAATTACAAGACTACGGAGATAGGCGTACTCTGTTTTGTTTGTTACCACAAAGTTGGGTGACAAAATTATATGGCACAGCAGTGCAATCGTTTCATATTAAATCGAAATCGACATAATCAAAACAAATCGCAAGTAATTGTTAATCAGGAGATATGAATCTGACAAGATTATTTTCAAATTGTTATAACTGTGTTGACACAGCAAACGATTCATGCCACGAAATAGATCAATTCAAACTGGCGCGAAAATCAATTCAAATAAAGTCATAACAGGATTGATTGATTGGCAACAGAATTCGTAATTTTTTATTGCAAATTGGGCAAACAAACTCGATTGGCATTGAACGAAATCGTTCATTTCAAATGAATTATAACTGAATTTAACATATATACCAATCGTCGATCTGGATTTAACCAACTCGTTTTGCAAATCAAAATCAAACAGAGCATTCACTTATGATACGAATCTAACTCATGAAAATGATCGAACTAATAGAAATCCAATCAAGCGAATTAATTGGCTAGGGTTTAGCATAGTTGTCATGAATCAAATCCATTCAATAATTCAGGCGCATTTGCACAGGCTTAAATGAGAGCATGGTTTTTGTAAAAACAAAGTCGTTCTTTCCAAATTAAATTGAACAGAGTGGTATTCCTGATTTAGAAAATCATAGGACATAGCGTATTAAAGAATTGTAACAATCGACCTCATTGAAATCGTTTTCCAATCACAGTATACAAACCGTAACGAAATCAAATCAAAACAAAAACCATTCAAATTCGATAAGAATCTATGAGCAAATCATATATCAAATCGAAATTCCATTCATTTTTAGCAAGCGAAAACACTGTACAAGATAAACACATTATGACAGAGTCATTTCAAAATGTAAGAAGAGCTATTCGAAGACTACATTTCAATCACTATATTACTCATGGTCATTCACAGAACTAAAACGATATAAAAATCATACCTGTATGGCGAGAAAAAGCCTTGATCACAACAATTTGGAATGGATAACAGCTGTGGCTGATTCAACATTCTTGAAAAGGATGGAGCCAGTTGTCTTCTTCTTCTTATCAATTGCTTGGATTTGGTCTCTTTAGCTGGTCAATACTGCAATTTGATCTTCCAGTGATTGGATTTTTGATTGGAGTAGAGGAACGTCGATGTAATATCGTTCCAACCATAAATGGCATTAGTCACAGGATAGCTGTGTGGGTTTTGACAGAGCAAGCGGGGGTTTGGACACATTGCTGAGGGTTTCATTAGGAAATTTAATACCAGGATAGCTAGGATCGTTTCTCAGGCAGAGGGGAAGATTTGTCACAAAATCATAAGGTGGTTCGGGGCATAAACCCTGTGAGTAAGGGTACTCACTGGCTAAGAATCGTTCTACGTCAGAATCTGAATCCTCACTTAGGACAATAGGGTTTAACTTAGTAGAGGGTTTAGGCTTATTTCTAGCCATTCTCGAAATGAGTCGGGCATTCCTTTTTCCTTTGGCATTAGCAGTAGGGTTTTCCTTGGTCTTTTTTCTCGCAGGCTTCTTAATAGTCTCGGCCTTCTCAGTTCCAACGTCTGGTAATTCAATAGTAGGATCGACCGTAGGCTTAGGAGAGGGTAGTAGGATATGTAAGGGCACCGATGGTTTAGCCTTGGTTTCACTTACCACATGTTTGTCAACCTGGACAGGGTTTGTGTCATCAAAACCATTCTAAGCTATGAAATATCTCTAGCTATCATCATGTAAACTCAAGTGATAAACAACGATAAGTTTAAAAAGCCCATAGTGGAACAGGCTACTGTCAGCCTTCTCTTTTTTAAACCTTTTTGACATTTTATATAGGCTACGCTGAAAGTAAAAGGGCATATTCAACGAATATCCCATAAAATTCATTAGCAAACACAGGTGGTAGAGAAACACAAGTCCATATCGACCTTCACAGGTCACGAACTTTTTTACTACCATCAAAGTATCGTGCCATCATGGTTTAAGTGCAGAGATGGGCATACCTCTATCACAAGAGGTGACCTTTCGGGAAATGAACAGTAGTGTCCATGGAACCTCCTCAACCTTCGAATTTTTGAACCAACAGTGGCTCGTGGCAGGTAACCCTATAGCAGAACTGATAAATTCCTCATTAATTTCCAACTAGGTGTCACCCACCTTGGCTCTACAGCCATCGAAAGTCAAGTCGAACTGTCGTGCAACACAGAGGTTAAAACCCTCAAATCGTAGTACAAAGGTGAGCCACCCGTTTTCCTCCAAGTCTTTGCGGGCATTTTCAAACATTAACAAGGCTTGGTTGTCGTTTGGCTCGATTCACACGACTGGTGCCATGGAGCCGAGCACATGGTAAGCCGAGGGTTTGGGTCATAACATACACAGGAGCAGAGCTACCCGAGCTAATAGAAGTGAACGAGGATAAGGGATAGGCATAAATGCTATCGTGCGAAGGTGGTGGATCTTATCTCTGCCATGCAAAATAGTTATTGCCAAATCTACCACCACCGACGTTCATACTTATTCAACCTCATTATAACATAACTCAACAGTCATGTCACTCGACTGACTAATGAATCAAATGGTAAGTGTATAAACCAATGTGCAATCAACGTTGTGCCAAAGTTTTAAACCATCAACATATGATTTGAAACCAAAACCAAATGTTTAACCATATGCCAATGTAGTGTAATAGCTCATATCAATAGTTTAACCAATGTACCAATGGGTTTTAATATAATCAAAGTGCCAATAGTTTTGAAAACAAGAACATAGGCATTATATTAAAAGATATATATAAAAGATTTAATCATAACCCCTATGCATCTTCATGAAACCAATGGTCAAGTAAGTCAATTAACATATAAATCCAAATGCCAATGCATTACAAACTCGATGAAACCAAGTCACACAATCAATCCAAGAATGTTCAATGAGTACAGGCCGAAAGTTTTTCCAGCTACATAACGATAAGTGCAATGTAAGCGCAATAAGCATATTGAAAAGAGAGATAACGACAGTTCAAATAATGATTTTAATGCGACTTCAAAAGACTAAGTTTTCACGCTTACTGTCATGAAAACAAAACGAAGGTAAATGTGTAAATGTCGTAAAAATAAAAGTATCGTTGATTTAAAAATTGTGACGAAAAATTGATGTTTGCAAAACAATTGGTGTAGGCAGCTTATAAGACAATGGTAAAAAGTGAATTGGCTGCCAACAATGGTGACACACTCGTAGAACCAGTTATCTCTGCCAAAAGAAACAAATTCATATTAGGACAACAAAGATAATTCCAACTCAAAAATAACAACCAGAAAATCGTATAAACATCATCATTTACCAACTATTATAGCAGTGTTTTAAAAGATGAAAAATGATAACAATCTTAAGATAAGTAAGTCACGATATTAAAGATAAAATCTTCAATACTCTTGGCATAGCCACTGTGTTGATGGGCGAAATTGACCATCCGTCAACTGAGAGAGTGGAACCGGTCCGGGGTTGTCCAATAACCCAAGCCGTTTGGAATGAACCACCCTGAAGAGTTTAATGGCTCCGTTGGCCACTCTAAGGTCTAGGAAAACCAAAGAGAAAACTAATCTAACTAAAACAAATAAAACAAACTAAACTAACTAAAACTAATAAAACTAATTAACTAAAAACTAACTAATACACTAATCTAATTAAAACAAACTACTAAATTAAATTAAAACTAAATACTAACTATTCTAACTATTGTATACAATCTACTAATTACTATTACACTAACTCTATTAATTAAATATCTAATTACTACAACTTATTCACAAATATACAATATACACAACTGGCAGATTTAAATAAAACCTATAAAACTCATGTGCTTTCTGCCCTAAGACAACAAGATAAGTTTTTTTTATTTTTATATTTTATGAAAAAGAAATAAAACTTACTGAAATTAAACGATCTAATATATTTACTGAAATTAAACAATCTAATATAAATCTAATTAAACTTATATCTAAACTAAACTACTAATAAGAACAGTAAAAGAAATGACTAACTGACCTAAAAATGCTCCTGATTTGTCCTGTGTGTGATGACTTTGAAGCTGGTCGGAGGAAGGAAACTCACACCGGATTGATCCAAAAGCTTCTCGTAAACGATAGGCTTTGCTACTCTTTGAGTTGTTAACAAGACAAAAAAGACATAAAAAATCATAACAATCTTATGATCTATAAATCTCTGCAATAAGGGAAACCTGTTATGCAAAAGCTTATACTTTACAATTCAACTTATGAAGAAGAGAAATCTGCCATTCACAAACTGAATTAAACAATTGTTATGTTCTTTAAATAATTAGAAGAAACCAGATATGGATAACAGTGATTAAATTATATCATTTGCACATGATTAAGATAGCTAAAGTAGTCATTAACCAGATACAAATTGATATACACAACATGAAACGAAATATTGCTATAATGAGAAGCTAAAGCTGTAACTAAACACCAAATTCTGCCTTAGTCTATATTAAAACTCCATATCCTTGTTCTCCCACGAATGAGGATGAACATTATTACAAAAATCATAAGTATATATAAGTCTCTCCACAGGGTAAAACCTTCCTGTGGATAATATCAAATTGTTTTACATAATCTGGGAGATATCCCAAAATCAACTAAACTAGGAAACTAAAATGCAAATGAAATCTTTGAAATATCCCCTAACTGCTCATCAAATCCACTGTAAGTTCGAATCTATCTGCAATAGACCAAAAATATCAAGTTAGAAAGGTATTTCATCAACAAAGCAATAAGAATTTGATTCTACAGACTTAGCTACAGAATCATCTGATTCTGTAGCTAGTCTAAAATAGCATACATGATCAAAATATAAATCAAATCAAATCTTTAAAAGAATCAAATAAATTTTCTTTCAATTAAACATTAAAAATGAATCATTAATGATTCAAATGATTTCATCATTCAAATTTAAACAGAATAAAAAATGATTCAATCGAAACAGGGGTAAGAATACTCTATTTTATCTTGCCATAAAATCGGGCCAAAATAGTAACAAAACTATCCCATATCCAATTAAAATCGATAACAGATCATATCATAGGTGATACAGTTTAATCCAACACAACCATCATTGACTCGTTATAGCTGTAACAACAGATTCATATCGTTTAATTGAATACATAAGTGGAAAGACTGTTACGATTATGTTCAAATGAAATCATGCTTTAACAGCATGGACCCAACGAATTTCATGATTGATCCTTGCACAGTCAACAGACAAGATCAATAAATCATGATCGCAATCTTAATAGAACCAACAGAGGTTATAATTATCAGCTGGGTAATTAATCAAATCACGACTAAGTTTAATTATAGAATCAAATCGTAATCTTGGGTATAGTCACTTTCGTTCCTCAAATTAAATTTAAACAGTATATTCATTGCAAGATGAATCAAACTGATAACATGGTGTCATAAACCAACGCGAGTCAACCGATTGGGTATAATTGTTATGATTTGTATCTATCCACGATTTGGGTGTATATAAAACAGAATCACATTAAACATAATCCAAACTGTATTCGAGCTTGGTCGAAAATCACCGTAACAATCAACCATATCACAATTATCACCAAACATAGCATATGCATTATAATGAAATACAAACGAAATGTGATTGTGTCCAGAATCGAATATGAGAAACAGCTTGTGTTTATGACAGCAGAGGATCCAATTTAAGCCAAATCAAATCAATCCAATCCATACCACGATTACTCAAATCGAAGGAAATCCAATCAAGACTAAACTAGGAAAATGAAATTCGATTTTTCAAAACGAAACTATGTACATAATGCATATAATCTGCCAGAGCAAATCCACGCTGTAATCAGACTTATTCAAAACCAAATTCGAATTCATTATATAAACAAGTGATAAAACATACCTTTGAGGATGCTATCATGCTTATTTTGAATTCACGACTACTGTAGCTGACTCCACATTTTTAAACAAGATAGAACCTGTCGTCCTCTGTTTCTTATCAGTGGTCTGTGACTCAGCCTTTTGACTGGTAAGCCATGCAACTTGGTCCCCCAAATAGTGAATTCTGGACTGTAGCATAGGTACATCAAGATAATATCTTTCCAACAATGAGCCGCATTGATCACAGGGTGGCATTGTAGGTTCAGGAGAGGGTTTTGATGAGTGACCGGGGGTTTCACAAGGAAGCTTAATGCCTGGGTAGTTAAGGTCGCTTTGCAAGCAAGGTGGTAGGTTTGACAAGAAGTCATACGAGGGTTTGGCACACAGACCTTCCGAATAAAGATATTCACTTGCCAAAAAACGTTCAATCTTTGAATCAGAGTCTTCACTCAATACGATAGGGTCAGGATTGACAAGGGGTTTCAGCTTATTCCTCGCCATGCGAGAGATTAAACGGGCATTATTTTTTCCTGTGACGTTTTTAGTAGCTTTGGATTTAGGTTTCTTGCCCACAGATTTAACAGTCTTGGCGTCCTTAGTCACAGAGAGGGGTAGGTCGATAGGTGAGTCAGGTAAGGGTTTAGGTAATAGAATGTTGTAGGGTACCGAGGGTATAGCTTTGTCTTCGATCACAATAGGTTTATCAACCTATGGAGGATTCAAATCCACAAAATTATTGCGAGCAAGGAAATCATTCCAACAGTCTCGTTGTAACCCTAGATGATAAACAACAAACATTTTAACCAACCCATAGTGAAAGAGGCTGCTATCATCTTGGTTCCTTTTGTATCTCTTTGACATCTTGAACAGGCTTCTATGCATATAGTATGGCATGTTAAGCTCAAAACCCATAAAAACCATAAGCAAACGAAGGTGGTGTAAAAAAACAAACCCATACCGACCCTTGTAGGTGATAAATTGTTTGATAATCATCAGTAACTCATGCGAACGTTGTTTAAGAATGGTGACAGGCAGACCTTTGGCACAGGAGCTAACCTTACGCGACTGGAAAAGCAATGTCCAAGGGACTTCTTCTACCTTGCAATTCTTGGACCATCGTTGTCCAGTGATAGGCAAACCGGTAGCAAGACTGATAAACTTCTCATCAATTTGCAATTGAACATCGCCGACCTTGGCTCCACAGCAATCAAAGGTTAATGCGAATTGTCGGGCAACGCAGAGATTACACCCTTCGAATTTCTGTATGAACGGGAGCCATCCAACTTCCTCAAGGTAACTGCGGGAACTGTCGAACATCAACAAAGCCTGGCTGCCATTAGGTTCAGCTCGAACGACAGGAGCCATGGCGCAAGCACATGGTAAGGGTTTGGTTAGAGTTCATCAACACAAAGTAACATCGCTACCCAAACCAACAGCAATGAATCTAGCCAAAATGGGTAGGTATTAACGCAAGCATGTGAAGGTGGTGGAGTTGTTTACCGCCATGCAGAGCAATAATGGTCGCAGTACAACCGCCGATATGGCTATTCAAATCGTAATGGTGGATTATCCATTAAGTCATGTGTACAACTAATCAAAATCCAACCAATACACGCCAGCACTATCATAGTGTTCAAAACATTCATCGTATGGGTTAACACCACAATTATATATGCGCCCATGTATCAATCAACATTTAACCAAAGTGCCAAATCGAATTCATATGGTCGACTAGCCTAAGTTTATGAAAATTATCATAAGGATTATGTTATACATATAAAAAAACTTAATCCAAACCCCTATGTATTTTATAGAATCAACGATCAAGCTAGTCATAAAACGTATAAATCCATATGCTCAATGCCTCACAAACTTAATAAAATCAAGTCATGCAATCCATATAAAAAATGTCCAATGAGCATAGTTCGAAAAAAATCCTTGCAGCCACATAGCGATAAACTAAAGGTAAGTGCCACTCAAAACATCAATAAAAAGATTATGACAGTTCAAGTAATGATGGAAGAGTTTTCATGCTTATAGTCGTGAAAACTAAATGTAAACCAATTTGCAAGTGTCGCAATAAAGGAAAATATCGTTTATTTGCAAAATGCGACGAAAATTTGAAGTTCAGAAGACTTAGGTGTAGGCAGCTTATAGGGCAATGAAAAAATTGAATTGGCTGCCAACAATGGCGACACACTGGTAGAAGCAGTTATCTCTGTCAAAAGAAATAAATTCAGATTAGGACAGTACAGAAAATTTCAACTCAAAAACAACGACCAGAAAATTGCACAAACATCATCATTTACCATCTTTTCCAGCGATGTTTTAAAAGATGAAAACTAATAACAGTCTTAAGATCAGCAAGTCACGATATTAGTGATAAAATATTCAATACTGTTGGCATGGCCACTGCTGCTAGCAGGCGTCCATAGCCTCGACAGGGTTTCCATTTAACCCACTCTGACATTTGTATCCTGTTAAGAAGTTCTAGATCAGAATAAAGGACATTAAAGAGGTTTCTTATATTTTTCACAGATTTTCGTGTACCCGACATTGCTTCGCTGCCAACAAGCCTGTTCAGTACCCCGACGAAGTTTTCTTGGCGCCATGCTTGTATTTACCCGCTGCCAGCAGACCTGTTTAGTATCCCAACGGGTTTACAAACACTTCCCACAGCTCTTTTTAATAATTTTATTTTGTTTTCTTTTGTAGATATATAGTTGAGCTGGGTGACGTTGATAATCTTTATTTTTAACACATTTTTTCAGACCTCATTAGAAATTTTTAACACAGTCCTTTATTCAGCTCCAAAGATGTTTTATTTATAAAACAACTTCCTATGATAGGGAGACATCTTTTGAGTCATTCCTTTACGGAAAAGGGACAGTGTAAAAAGATAATAGATGATCATGACAAACTTTGCTCAGAGATTGAAATCAGTAAACTTCTTTCAAACAACAAAATTTTCCAACATAAATATCATTTTTAGAAATATACCACTGATGTTTGCACAATCTTTCATAAGTTATTTCAGCGAAGAAATTTTTGAATGGTCTTGTCTGAATGGCTCAGTGCACAGGTATGCATATTTTTCAAAAAACACAAAAAACTAATCAATTCAAATCAAAACCAAAACAGAAAAGAAACGAAAGGTGCAAACAAAAGAAATATTTACATAAAATGCAAGGGTAATTATCAAGCAAATTATTTTTTCAGCGCTTGTCCATTCACCGGATAGGTGTCAAGATTCCCTTCAAGATTCTGTAATCGAAAGGAACTAGGACCCAACTTTTCAGCAATCAAAAATGGCCCAAGCCATAAATTTTGAAACTTGGTGTGCTCACCCTTTCCTTCGTGCGGTTTGTCCCAGCTCAAAATGAGATCGCCTATTTCAAAATTCGTATCAGAAGCAGAATTAGAACGAACCAGCTTTTAATCAATTGTTGATGTTGATCTAACTTACGCTTATCTTGGGTTCTTACTTCTTCCAACTTCATCAAAGCGTTAATGCATCTTTGTAAAGGGGGACAATCTTCTTCTTGGACTTTTTGTGACAATTGAAGCGAAGGAAGAAGAATGTGAGGTGGAAGAATGGATTCTCTGCCATAAACAAGGAAAAAAGGGGAGTTAACTATAGCAGCTTTGGGTGTTAGCCTATCAGCTCATAGTGCATTCAACAGTGCATTGTGCCAGTTCTTGTGATTTTCAGCCACGGTTCTCTTGATAATTTTGATCAAGTTCTTGTTTGTTGATTCTGCTAAGTTGTTGCCCTGGGGGTAGTAACTAGCAGAATACTTCAACTTTATTCCTTTCTCCAAAGAGAACTCACTCATCGCTAGGGAGGAAAAGTATGAAGCGTTATCAAAGACTAGACAGTCAGGGATACCGAAACGAGTGATAATATTCAAGTTCAGAAAAGCAATCACCTGACTTGTGTTAACAGTTCTTAGCGTGGTGGCTTCGGACCATCGAGTAAAGTAATCAGTGGCTGTCACAATATACTTGTGTTGTTGTGTCGATGAAGGGTTAATAGGACCTATGATATCAAGGCCCCATTGCTAGAAAGGAGAATTGACTGAAACAGGTTGCAAGGGAAAGGCTGTTTTTTGCAATCGCCCTGATGCTTTCTGACAGATGATACATTTACGAAAAAAGGCATGGGAGTCCCTAAAAAGCATAGGCCAGTAGTAACTGGCTCTTAAAAATTTATGAGCAGTGGTATCGCCACCGAAGTGACCACCAACTTCTCCTGCATGCAACTCAAGAAAGACCTTCTCTGCTTCATCTTTTTCGAGGCAGCGCATCAGTACGTCGTCAAAACTCTGACGAAACAATATACCATTAACTAGATGAAAGGAGGAGGAATTTAGTCTCAACTCTCTTCTCTTGGCGGGGTCAAGGTGACGGGGTGCTGATCCATGTTCAAGACAAAATCTAATATCGTCATACCAAGGACTTACGAGGTTTTGTGTGCAACAAATCAAACTTTGATCGTGTTGTTCTAGGTCTGACGTATCACTATCCTCTTGTTGTCCTATTTCTTAATCAACAACCAACTTACACAATCCTTGGCCTCTCACAATCTATGATGGGGTGATCTCTAAGTCATACTCCTGCAAGGAGGTGACCCAGTTGGCTCTCTTCTCTCCTAACTCCCTTTGCACTAACAAGTTCCTTACGGCAGGGTAGGGGACAATGAATTTCATCCTTGACTTCAAAATATAGGACCAAAAATGCTTAACTACTTTGAAAACAACGTAGGCTTGTCGATCAACCGCTGGGTAGTTAAGTTCAGCACCTTTGAAAGTAGAGCTCATAAAGGAGATGGGTACTTCGTTGTTCTCGCAATTCTTCTGAGTTGGGACTGTGGCATAGGAACAATCAGAGGCAAAAGTATATAGTGTAAAGTCTTGAGAGAAATCAGGGCTCATGAGCGATGGAGAGTTCATTATGGCCTTCTTTATGTCATTAAAATCTTGTTTTCTAGGGGTCCCCAGTGATATTGGGTGTCTTTCTTAATCAGGTTCTGGAGAGGCCTGACCATTTCGGAGAAACTGGGGACAAATCTTCTCACAAAATTAATCTGGCCTAGGGAAGACTGCATGGATATTTTGGATGTAGGTGGGGGAAGTTTAGCGATGACTTGAGTCCTATCGGGGTCAATAATCATCCCATCACTAGACACAATGAATCCTAGTAATTTACCATGTTCTACTGCAAAGATGGACTTTTGGGGGTTCAAGGAGATGTCGTATTTACGACATTGTAGCAGAACAACTCGTAAGTGAGCTAGATGATCGTCTTTGTTTTTAGAATATACGGTCACATCATCTAAGTAAACTACTATGGAGTGATTGATTAAGCCTCGAAAGCAATGTCCATTGCTCTCTGAAAAGTAGCACCAGCATTAATCAATCCAAAAGGCATTTTTCGATAAGCATAAGTGCCCCACGGGGTATGGAAGGTAGTTTTTAGTTGGTCTAGCGGAGACATCAAGACTTGGTTGTATCCAGAGAAACCATCCAGTAAGGATAGCCTCTCGGAACCAGATACTTGTTGA
>SNQJ01S0074554.1:87098-101152 GCA_010110895.2 Picea sitchensis
AAAATGCTAATCCAAAACCAGAATGAGTAATAGGTGCACCCCAACCTCTTACTTATACTTTTCCTTCTAATTCTCTATTGAGTTAGGTTAACTCCTAGGGTTCATCTTCTATTCTTCTGTTGAGTTATCTTTTACTCCTTTATCCTTTTCCTTTCTTAATTCAACTTAAATATATAACTTTTAACTTCTTGACTTTCACCCCCTCAGTGTGAGACTATGACCTAGTGGGGGTGCCCAGGCCACTAAGTCTCCTCATCACCTCTCTAAGAGGTGGGGAAAATTACAAAGGCATTCTTGGTATGGCTATTGTGATGTGGCATGTGTTGGTTGATGGAGTGATCAACACTTTTGTGACACAGTACTGATATGATGGTTGTAGTATAATTGTTGTTTATACATGATTGAGTAGAATTCATAGTGTATGTTTGAGATGTATGAGCAAGATATTGGAGTTCTTGGATGTGTTGTGATTGATTGTGGGTCAGAATGGACAGTGGAAGACAAAATAGAATGTGTCTGTAGGTTGCATAGGATCTAATCATATGATGAAAAGGATAAACCCTAGTTGCTCAGAGGTATACGCAAGTTTTAGTATGGACTGGTAGCGTACATACATGGGTTGTACGACTAGTAGGGAACACACATATGCGTGTTGCACTATCGATAGGTCACGTACCTGTGATAGATTGATATCTATGGAATATTGTTGCCTCATCTCAGTTGGTGTTGAGGATGTAAGTTGAGTCTTGCATATAGAGCTAGTGCTCTTGTAGAGTTGTACTCTATTCAATTGTTGTTGAAACCCCAAGGATTGTAGGCCATAATAAAAAGAAAATTATACATACATCTTGTGTTCTTTGTGGTGATGATTTGTTTATGATATATTGCTAATATATGTTGTTGACATGTGCTCACATCTAATTGGTTATAAATGAAAACAATGAGTAATGAGTAAAATTTGAATGCTAACTAATGAGTTTTGTGTAAGAGGGAAGTTTTGAAAAAGAGCCCCAGACTCATTCAACCCCCCCTCTAAGTGTGGTAGGTGTGTCCAACAATTTTATCTTTCTCTTGCTGCGTAACTCAAAGTTTCTCTAAGGCCTCCTCCTTTTCTTTATTTAAGGCCTCTATGGCCTGCTCCTTTTCTTCTTAGACTTGATGGAGTCGAGCCTCGGTTGCATCTGCTAGCCTTCGTAATTAGGTAGGATCATCTCCCAATTCTACACTTTCTGCTGAAGAAGGTGTAGTAGGCATTGCGTGGCTCGAATGGATGGCTTGTTGTATATCCTTGAGATCATTCTCTATTTTGTCATACATTGTTTCTTTCTTCACTTCATGTATCTGCAGGATATCTTCTAAGGCATCTTCTATGGCTTCGATGATGAGAAATACATAGTCCACTGTGAGCACATTCTTCAAATAAGGCTTATTGGCTCAGGTCTTCTTTCGTGTTGAGGGTTTCTGTGGAGAAACCTTCCTTTTCTTTGATGTCTCGACCTTTGTAAGGGGATCCTTTGGCAGAATTACTTATCATTTTTCTTTCTTGTCTATTTATTCCCCTCCTTCCTCTTGGTTCACTTCATCTCCTCCTCCTCCTATAGGTGAATCAGGTGCAATTTCCTTCGATGTGATTTCCTTCTCATCACTTTCTATGTCCTACACTTCCTCCTTTTTCTTCTTTTTCTTCAACATGGGTGACCAATGGACTTTTGATGATGTCAAGGTTGGAGATTTCGACATCTTCCACTGGTACAAGGAATTTCGCTGGCCATTCCTTAGTGATATCTTCCATGTCTTCATTGGTCAATTTATAATTAGACTACAGCTCCTCCTTACTTTCATCCTTGCACGTAGTGATGTAGGTGAAGTGTCGATCTGTGTGAAAATTCACGAATGGTTTGTACTGATAGCGTGTATTCAGTGTCATTTGGTGGAATGATTCAATGGTGCGCTTCAGCTATAGGTAGTAAGCACGGAACACCACATTCGATTTCCATTGCTTCGCCATATCGGTCATGTACCACAAGGTGGAGAACCTTGCGGCCAATGAATCTGATGGCTCGACTTTGAGGAATGTCGCTCCTTCCAACATCTGCCAAGAAACAAATGTGATCAAAATCAATAACCAACTGAAATGAAACTTATATCCTTGGTCCTACACTTCGCAACAGTCCTTTTCCAACTCGTTGAAGAGGTAACTCACTCAGTTCATATGCATTCCTTCGATACACTTCCCTGCGAGGTCCACTATGAACCTTGTGACATGTGTCGGCCTGTTATTTCTGATGATCTTGCCAGCGATCAATTGGAAAGTAAGGCGCACTGCACCATCCTAGATGGAGGCTACCTTGTAGCCTTGTTTTCCCTTCTCTACATCGCCATAGTCTTCTTTTATATGCTGGGCCAAGGAGCCATCTGCAACCTTCCATGGGTAGAACTATTGAGGGTCTGATCCCTGCATGCTCAGTCATGTAATGAGATGGACCAACATCATATCCATAGTGACACACCTATCAAGCCATAGATACCCTCCATGGTAGCACGACAATAGGAGTTTAACACAAGAGTTAACCTCTTGATATTAGTTGAAGTGGGGTATCTTCATTACGTTCAAGATCATGGATTGCACGATCTCCTTAATCCATGGTTGGGAGACTATGTTGGGCTTATTCCCTGTTATCTTCATAAAATAACTATGTGGTGTGAGCACCACATAGTTCTACCATATATGAGGTTGAATTTGTTGTTCTTCAAAGTTGGGATGTGTCCTAACTGGGGTCCAACTGTGCATATCCCCTTCGGGAGGTACGCAGTGATCAACGTGTACTCAAAATCACGTGGGATGTTGTCACGATTAACCACATCATCCAGAGGTGGGATGTACTCTAGAAAGACTGAAGGGGTCTTCTTTGCATTATCTAGATCATCCTGGTGTTTGCTTCTCTTCTCAGCAGTGCAGTCGGAACGTCGTCCAGTTGATGGGGATGCTTGCAATCCACCAATCGACAATGCCTGTATTCCTACAAACATGAATTTCTTAGTCATGAGGTCTACGAGAATATACTCCACAGACCTCTCTACTGTGTTACATTTGCCTAACATTCACACTTTGTAATAAAATAAATCAGGCAGGAGAATTGACAAGCAAGGTAATCAATTGAATGGCGAGGTCTAGACAATACAACACAGTATGAAATAAATTCTCTTTTATCTCGGATATCTCGCTTTACAAAAAGTGGTCCTGGTGTAGCTTTCAATGAGTTAAATAGGCAAGTGTCATAACCAATCCCTCCAAT
Organism: Picea sitchensis; assembly: GCA_010110895.2. Lineage (NCBI taxonomy): Eukaryota > Viridiplantae > Streptophyta > Pinopsida > Pinales > Pinaceae > Picea > Picea sitchensis. Next base: position 90,395 of record SNQJ01S0074554.1, read on the forward strand.
GGGTAGGAATACATCCATTGATGCGCATACATCCATTATAGCGCGGTCTCAATGGTCCAACGATGATATTTCTGTCAATAACTATGTTTCTAGCCATTCTAGAGCATCATTCTAATGATCGAGGTGCCTCCAACGGTCATATTTCTTCGCCCTGGAGAAGTACAATTCTGCATTGTTCTGCTATTCCGGTGAGGTTCAACTTCTGCATATCTGTCTCCTGCAAAGTCTTCTCTGGAACTTCCCGTAGTTTTTCTAACTTTTCTTTCTTCTTACAGAGTTTTCTTGCCTTCTTTCCTACGATCTGAGTCTCTGGGTTCCTCTTTCCATTCTTATTCTTACTTTCTCTTAGTCTAACATCTTTGCACTACTGAGGGTCTTTCAAAAGTTTCAAAGGTAATACCTCTTCTCTTACTATCTCTGGGGTGGATGCACTTCTTTTCTGCATGGATAGGTTCTTTAAGAATTCTTGTGTTCTTTCAACTTCGATAGCTAACTCTCTACCCCTCTATTGCTTCAACTTATCCTCTTGTTCTTCTATTAGTTGCTCTATCTGTCTCGCTATGAAGTCCCTTAATTCTTGATTTTGCTATTATGTAGCTTCCTCTTCTGCTTTCCTTATGATCTGATCTTTCTCAATCCAGGTATTTCCTAACAAGAGTGCAAAAGGAGAGTTGTTATCAACAAACTTAATGACTTCAAATTATTCTTCGGTCAATGTTCTATGAGTAATCATAGGTACATTAGTAACTCTTTCATGTGGGGTTATCATATTTCCTTTAAACACACCTATCCTTCCCAATGAAGGTATCATAGCATGATTTCCCAAAATTTCCCAAGTGCTTTCTGGCATAATATTCACTTGTGTTTCTTCATCCAAGACACAATCTATGTTGAAGTCTCCTATTCTTGTTTCTATGCACTTCTTTTCTTTCAAGATCTCTGGTAAATTGATGTCTCTATGAATATTCAGTGTTTCTTTCAAATGTAATAACATAGTATATTATTCTTTCTGGTTCTCTAACATATCCTTAGCCTCTTGTCCTTCTTTATAGTTTTCTTGTCTCATGTTCATCTTTTCGAATTTGGCAATCATTCTAAGGAAATCATCAACCTCATCACTAATAGATTTACAATAGAGACAAATAGGACCTATACCAGGGCATTCCTTAGAAAGATGTCCCAACCTTCTACAATTATAACACAATGCCAATCCTCTCTTTCTTTTAAACTATCCCCAACCTTTCCTATACTACGCACTGGGATCACAGTGATGGACCTACAATATGCAAAAAATCTTTCTAGGTTCCTGCATCCACTTGTTAGTCCAAAAATTATTTTTATGCAGAGGAATAACATATCTTTCAGTATCTCTATCAAATTTATTTGGATCAATTCTTTCTTCTAGCTATGCCCTAGTTTTTAGACTAGGACAAAATCTATTAAACATACCTAGATTCAAACTTTAGAAGCAAAAATTTCCACTTATCTTACCTTTATTAGAGCACAAAGATTTAACATCTTACCTCTTTTCTTCGGATCGGGTTTCTTTCTTAGCATAGAGCTTCGCAAGTCAAGTAGAATACTACGCACTACAACAACAAATCTATGCACAGAGCTTTCTCTTTTCTTTAGTTCCCAACACTCATAGTTTCAGGTATCGGCAATAGAACCATCTTTTGGCATAGGGGCAGACTCAGGGTTCAATGCTTTAACAATGCACCAACAAAACCCTTACTCCTGGCCCTTTTGGAAACACCTGCGAAAAGCAGATGAAGTCTCACCCGAGGTAGAGGAAGGGGGGTTGCAGGACTCAAGTGTCTACAACCGAGTTGGGACACATATCTGTGAATACAACACTTGACAAAGAACTTAGCCAATAACATGCATTAGTTCATAAGTCACATCACAGATTAAAACCTAATTACAGAACAACGCAGTAGCAACCAAGATCAAGTACTTTCAATAACCTATCACATAGAAATTACTTATATCTAACAATAAAATATCATAAACCACTAAGCATCCACATAACTATCTATCATACATCAAGATCAGTGCACTAAGCAGATAAACACATAAAAAACATGAGCAATATTGCATGAAGCACATCAGAACACAAGATATATGTGGTTCACCCTAGTGTGAGGCTACATCCACCAACTTCTTCTTCTCTTCTTTATTAATATTCAATCTTTCTACATTCTTCGGCTCATATGCACAAAGCCACAGAGTGCAACCCTACAGAGGACAGGAGATCTGCACGCAGCCCACTAGATCCTCCTTCCCAAAATTAGGTCAAGGAACAAAGTCAACTTCTTATTAGCGCAAATCCTTACATAGTATGTGCACAAATCCTCTTACAATTATATCACTGATCTAGAACAACTCAATACAACACTTAGCTAACACCTTTTACATATTCTTGCACAAAGCCAACTTAGATTGCCTTACATCGACTTCTCTCTAAGTCTTATCTACTTATTTATATATTAAAAAAAGGCCTAAACATCGGTAAACCCATGGGACGACATCCCATTCTCGTTACGTAAACCCCAAAAGCCCCAAAATCCCGCAAAATAGGTGATATCCCACGATCTCCGCTTTGCCTGGGCGCTCCATCTTTGACCAGCCCGTCGAAGTCTAAAAAATGGTCAAACGTGACCAATGTTTCTTCAAAACTTGGTTGAGGGACAACACACATGGTTTATGGATGATGTAGCATACTTGTCTTGGTATAGTATTAGAAGCACATATTGATGTTGGTGATGATTATGAGTTGTTGTGCTTGGTTGATGCACATCTTTGAGAGTTTCCTAGGTGATTGATCTTGGTGAGTAGATCTGATTTGGTTGATAATATTGATGAGACAGGTTGTTGTGACATTTTATTTGTACAGGTTTGGTGCATGATTGATGCACTTGTTTATGGTATAGGTTAGTGCATGGTTAATGCACTTGCTCATGGTATAGGTTGAGGTACAGGTTGGTGCATGGTTGATGTACTTGTTTATGGAACATGTTGATTGCTACTTGATTGGTACGGGTTTATAGTAGTATATCACACAGTGATAGTTTGACAGTGGTTCCATCATTCTACTTCTAGGACAGGGAGATTGGACAGGGAAAGGACATGTGGTTGTAGCCACCTTCCGGTTGCAGTCGGAGAACATAGGGGATTGTAGCCTCCTTCTGGTTGTATCCAGAGAATTGGGAGTTGGAGCTTCCCTCAGGTTGTAGCCTCCTTCCAATTGTAGCTCGAAAAAAAGAGAAGTTGGTGCTTCCTATGAATGCAATTCTTAAAGACATATAAGAAAAATAATTCAGTGGTTTTCACCAACTTTGGGTTTCCACATAAAAACACTGGTGTACTGTGTATGTGTATGATTTCTCATTTGTTCATTGTTTATTTACTCTGCAACTATTGGATGATAATTCTACATTGATATAACACTTGCATTTTGTGGTTAAAAGGAATTTGATTGCTCCATTACTCATTCATCCCCCCTCTCAGTAATCCAATAAACCAGTGGTGGAATCATAATGGATAAGTCCAATGGTGATACAGGATAAGAAAAAAGAGGAATCAGGGTTTGTGTATACTTGAGGAAGTTAAATGATGCATGTCTGTGTGATCCATTTCCAACACCGTTCACAAATGAGGTACTATATAATGTAGGAGGGAAGGATACCTATTCTTTCAAAGATGGCTTCTTAGGATACCATAAGATAAAGATTGTGCAGAAAGACATGTATAAGACTGCTTCTGCAATAGAGTGGGGAATTTATCAGTACACAGTGATGCCCTTTGGACTGAAGAATGCACCTTTAGTTTTTTCAAGAGTAGTTGTGGCATATTTTAAGGAATTTATTCATAAGTTCCTTAAAGTATAATTAGATGATTGGAATGTGTTTATTTTATTGAAAGATAACGTAGAATTACTAAGGTTAATGTTGGATAGTTGTAGACAATGTTATATTTCGCTAAATCTGAAGAAATGTGTTTTTTGTGCACCTTTCGGAATTTTGTTGGGCCATGTGGTATGTAAGTAGGGATTATTAGTGGATCCTGACAAGATTGTAGTGATTTTGGACTTACAAACTCCCACACCAGTCAGACACTTGAGAGAAACCCTGGTTCATACAAGATATTACAGGAAGTTCATTAAGGGTTATGCACAGATCACAACACCTATGGAGAAACCGTTGAAGAAAGAAACAAAGTTCCAGTGGAATGAGGTTTGTCAAAAGGGTTTGGACACATTAAAGCAGGAAATAATGACCATGCCAGTTTTTATCTTCCTAGAATGGAAGAAGGAGTTCCATGTTCATGTATATCCATTGTCCATATCTTTGGGCACAACACAATCTCAACCAGGGGAAGGTGACATGGATCATTCAATTGTTTTTGCAGGTAGGAGTTTGTCCATAGCAAAGAAGAATTACACCACTACAGAATGAGAAGGATTTGAAATGGTATATACACTACATAAGTTTAGACATTATTTATTCGGTTCTCATTTTAATATGTATATAGACCATTCTTCAATAAAATACTTAGTGAACAAGCCAATGTTGGCCGGGGAGGGGGATATGCAGGTGGTTACTGATGTTTCAAGAATATGATTTTGAGGTTGTTGTGAAATTAGGGAAGTTGAATGTAGGACCAGATCATTTATCATGCATACTCTCAGGAGAAGATGCATGGAATCTATATGAAATCTTTCTGGATGCACAATTATTTGCAGTTAAAATGGTGGACGAATACTTTGTAGACATTGCACAGAAGAAAAAATTAATGGTTAAAGAAACATATTACTAGTTGATTGCATGGAACTTATACAAGTTAGGTGCAGATGGAATATTGAGATGATGTGTGTTAGAGCATGAAAGGGCTATGATACTCACAAAAACACACAAAGGGATTGCAGGAGGAAACTATGCAGGTAAATCAACTACGCATAAGATTTTGTGCATAAGGCTCTGGTGACCCACACTTCATAAGGATGTTAAAGAATATTGTGAGGCAAGAAATGTATGTCAAAGGGTGGGAAATCCATCTAGCAGGGATGATATGCCTTTACACCCACATGTTACATTGCAAGCATTTTATAAATGAGCAATATACTTTGTTGGACCAATCAACCCATCAACAAGAAGATCATGAGCTAGGTGCATAATCATTGTGATAGAGTATTTGACCATATGGGCAGAAGCAAAACCAACCATAGACTGCACTACAGAGATTGTTGCATGGTTTATATTTGCGAATGTAGTCACACGATTTGGATTCCCTCAGATTCTATTAAGTGATCAAGGAACACATTTCTTGAATAGGACGATTGTAGCATTGATTAAGGAATTTCAAATTTATGATCAAAGGAGAACACTGTATCATCCTCAGGCCAATGGGACAATAGAATATTTTAATAAAATTATGGAGAATTCTTTGAGAAATATTTGAAATGTAGGAAGACATGATTGAGACTTAAGGGTTCCTGCAGTTTTATGGGCACAAAGGACTACAAGCAAAAAGTTGACAGGACATAAACCTTTTAGGCTAGTCTATGTCCAAGAAGCAGTGATGTCGATGGAGTTTATTTTTCCTATCCTATGCGTTGCACTAATTAATAATATTTTGGACTCTGGTGCAATAGAGGAGAGATTCTCATAGTTGGTACAACTTGAAGAATATCACTTTGTCGCATGGTTCCATCAACAAGTTCAGAAGGAGAGAGAGAAGGCATAACATGATAGACACATTAAACATAAAAATTTCAAGTGGGAGACTTAGTATTACTCTACAAAAGTAAGTTCATTCATCATCTAGGAAAGTTTTGAATGCATTGGTTAGGACCATATGTGATTCAACATGTGACAAAGGCAGTTGTTGAGTAGTTGGAAACCTTGAATGGAGAATTCCTTGGAGGAATGGTGAATAGAAGTCGGTTGAATCTATATAGAGACGACTAATTGTCTGTGCAATAATATGAGCTACACAAGAACAAATGTATCATAGTAGCTATACTATAGTAGGGAGGTAAAATACAAAAGACAAACAAAAGTAGAAAAGAGGAAGAAAACAAATAAAAAGCAGAAAAACAAGAAGAAATATAAGGGCGGAGCAAAAGAAGATTGCATAGAAATTAGAACCCCTGTAGAACGAAGCACTCGGGATAATAGGGGAATTGGCCACTTCTTAGGGCATGACAAAGAAAGCATCGCAAGAAACTAGAAGAAATTTTTGACCTTGATTGTGCAAGTCATAGAAGAAATTTTACGAAATGAAATAGAAGTAACAAAAGAATTCATGAAAGCGAGGGAAACCCTCCAAAAATTCATGGAGTCATGGAGGATCATGATGCAATAGGCCTGAGTGGCTCGAGACGAGCCACGGGTGAGTGTTGGGGGCCTATTAGACAGGCATTTTGGATACATTTTTGAGGAAAACCCCAACTATGGAGGAGATTTGTAGCAACAGAAGAAAGAAGAGAAAGAAAGAGCAGAGTGTGCAGTAAAGGTGCATTTGGGATTGAATTGTGTAGTAAAAGAATACTTGGGAGCGAAAAGAAAGAGAATAAAGAAGGAAGGGAAAGAAGGCGAAAATTAAGGACAACAATTCAACATGAAAAAGTAGAGAGACACATGAAAGCGAGGAGAACAACAATTGAGAATGAAAAAACAACATGTAGATGCAAAAGTAGGAAAATCACTCCCGAACAATGAGTCAACATGAGTTGTAATGAGTTAGAATGAGTTGTAATAGGGTTTTGGGAATAAGAAAGTAGGGTTTTATCCCTAGCTTCCATGTACAAATATGTAATGGGTCAGGTAGAATAGGGGTTGGTGCCAAAGTTGTGCTAGAGAAAAACTAATGTTGTTGTGGAGAGAATAGACTAAGACTGAGAGAGAGTCTATGTTTGAAGGTCTAGGGAGAGTTTTGTAGAGAGAGGATTGTACTGCAGAGCGACCAGGAAAGATGGAGACAGATATCATGATATATGTATTATAAGCGTAGTGTGCATATCTGAGATGATTACAGAAAGAATAATAAAGAAGCCAGTCGTTGTGGACATAGCCCAAAGTTGGGTGAACCATGTTAATTACTGTGTCTGCTTGTCTTTTTATGTGATTGAGCATGAATGTTCTCTTGATGCATAACTAGATCTATATCTATTTGTTAGATAAGTGATGCGTAATAGTTCTGAATGTTATAGTGAATAGTTTATGTTGCAATCTGAAGTATAAAGTTGTATAACTGAATTCACCAATTAGTCAAGGAATAAGAGACACATGATAATGCACATAGAATAGATAAGTAAGATTGAACATGATAATAGCCTCCCATCCTCTCATTACTACAAAAACTTGGTTCCTGCAGGCCTAGTAGATTTCTCGGGTGAGATTTCACTTGCATGTAGGTGATGTCGAAAGGGTCGGTATCTAAAGGTTTTTTTTTGTTATATAACTTGAACCTAGTGTCTTTCAATTGCATGCCAATAGGGGACATAATCTTACCCATAATGGAAACGAGCTTCACCATTATGCCTTTAAATACGCCCACAGTATATGGTATGCTATTCATTTTGGAGAACCCAACTCTATTACATTGGTTACCCGATAGGAAGAAGGAAGAGGAGTAGAAACTGGTTGCGAGCAACAACAAAGCATTGAAGAAAACCAAAAGGAGGAAGAAGTGGGGATGCAAGGAGCTTTCCTAGCACCCAACTCCGAACAGGGGACAATTGCATGCTACCATGGCATCCAAATATTATAAGGAGATTGTCCCTCAGGATGTAAAAGTTGAAATTGAATTTATAGAGCACAAATTGTGGAATGAGCATGTGATCTTTAAGGATGTTAATGAATTTAAGGCACTAACATAATGGATATAGGACCCTCGAAACAATAGAGTTTGTCTTTCTCTCTATGATTGCCCCATAGCCACCTTATGGGTTAACAAATGTTTGCTAGCTTAGGTCCTTGTGAACAAAAATAAAGAAGTCTCAGACCTCAAGGTGAAATTAGCCTTGCTGCAACAACAAAGAACAAAGTCTTCAACCCTCAAAGCCAAATTGGTCATGCTGAAAGAACAAAGGGTAGAGAATCATTTAATGCATAAAAAAATCAATATTATAGTATGACGTATGGGAGTAGAATTTGTGGCTTGGGCCCCTCTTGTAGGGTGCAGTCCAAATAACCCTCTCGTTATTGATGATGAAGCAACAAAAGTTGGCCCGCCAATGACCTAGTTTGGTCTCCCCAATTTATCTTAGATTTTTTTTGTTTCATGTGCATAGTTGGTTTTACAATTTACTATCATTGAAAATATAACTCTTAAAGCCCAGTTTTAAATTTCAAAATTGTATCAAGATTTTCCTTTTGAACAAATTCAATATATATATATAGCTAAGTTATACAGTTTAATCTAATCTCTACCAGTAGATTATAGACCCTTCTTAAAAAAGTGACTTGGTTTCATGCATCGCACACAAGTCTATTGTATTTTGAAGACTCTATGTAATATTTGATTTTACAATAATAGAAGGTTTCCATCTAATTTAATTTTTTTATTATTTGAGTTTATATTATTTTATAAATATCAATAACAACAATAAAATAAGTACAATATATTTTAAAATTTATATAAATAAAATATTTAACATTAAAAAGTCAAAGTGAAAAAATATAATAATATATATATATATATTTTAAAATCGATAAAAGTTTATTAATCTATACCGATCATAAATGTAAATTAATAAAGTTTCCTTGTGAAAAAATAATATTGAAGTTCTATTTAGCATATGCTTAAACATTAACATTTAGCATATGCATATGTCAATTCATAGAAAGTTTTATTGAAGTTCTATTTAGCATATGCATATGTCAATTCATAGAAAGTTTTAGTGATCGCATTAAATAAAGATCAAATAATATTTTGAACGTTTTATGGAGCACGTGCAAAGTTTAGTTGATGGAACATAGATTTACATTATTCTTTTAGCCCGTTAAATCATTTTAAATCAATTTTTGATTCGACAATCTTTAAATGACATATTTTCTCCCGTGGAAACTTTGTTATGTTGAAATACAATTAAGTTTAAATTTCCTACCCGACCAGAAAAAATGATCACGAAATAGTACTCATGGCTACCCTCTCCATGGTATATATATATATATTTCCTAAGAAAAAAGAATTGACCATGAAATAGTACTACTCGCTACTCCCTCCATAGTTAAAAAATATATATTTCTCTTATATTTTGATCAAAATATAAAACAAATATATTACTTTCTAAATATCTATAAAAACTTCACTTCAATACAACTTTGAACAAGATTTTATAAAATGGATGATTAAAATATGTATATACAATTACCTTTACAAACTTATTCAACAAAGTTAAGTTTGATGTTTGATGGGTCATATTTAATGTAGAATTCAACAAAGTTAAGTTTGACTGGTAAGATTTAATATAGAAATAAAAAGTTTGATTTGTAAGATTTAATATAGAAATAAATGTAAATGTTTTTTTTTTTTTTTATAAAGGTGGTAAAATCTATCATAATTTAATTATCAATCAATAATAACATTTTAATATTCCAGAGTGGCAGGTGTGGGATGGGCGTTGTATAGCCTAGGAGGAAATCTGGAATCCACCTTTGCATGGACCATTGGTCATTCTTCAAATAACCAAGTTAAAGCCTATGCCTTGTTACAGGGTTTGATTTTAGCAAAGGCTCAAGGCATTTATGTCCTCATAGTAGTTCGAGATTCTAAATTGACAATTAAGCATGCAAGGTAAAATTCTCTTTTGAAGAAAATCCATCTTTGAGCCATCTTTTGTAGAATCAAAAAAGAAACTCAGTGCTTCCGCATAATCAGATTCTTTCACGTATTAAGATCTGACAACAAGGAGGTTGATAAACAAGCCGACCAGGCCATCAGACTTGAGGAAGAGGTTCTCTCGATCAACAAATGTTAATCTACCAAATCGATTCCATGAGATATAAAATTGACACAACAATCTTGAAAAGGGGAAGGCTTTGGTTCTTCTTCGCCACGAATGGTTTAGGAACTAAGGGATTGCATTTTGATAAAAAAAAATGGGGGACCCCCCCCTTTCGGGAGACCCACTCCCCTCATCACCATCCAATCGATTCTTAATGTGGGGAGTCTTCACACTGACATCCCAATGTCATGGACACATGTTTTCCATGTCGTCCCATGAGCCTTAACTTCCCTCAATGGGAGTGATCTTTTCCACATCCTCATTCATTACCTTCTTTGTAATGTGGGACGAAGATGGGTGCACTTAGATCTATTGTAGTTGCTTGTAATGATACTAAAAGGTGGCAAGAGAATGATGGTGACTCAATCTGCATGTGGGGGATTTATTTCCAAAGGTGGTGAGAATATGAAGGTGACTCAGATCGCTTGTGGGGGTTTATTTACCTTAGGGATGTTTCACATTCGGCCTGGCTTCTCCGTTTGGGTGAGGAAAACCTCAGTCATCTATGCTCTTTCGCTCTGGTTGTTACTTCACAAGTCTTGTTCAGGTGTTTGCGCCAAGATATGGTGGTCAGGGATTCGGGGCGTTGGGAACAAAAAATGCAACAAATGGAAGAGGATCTTGCAGACATTCGAAACTTTGTTCTCTCACTTCAAATTTGATTCAATGACCTCTCGACCCAAATCCACACAATTCTAGAAGAATTCGTAACTCAATGATGGACTACTTTGTAGCTCCAAGACGAA
>SNQJ01S0074556.1:7006-19520 GCA_010110895.2 Picea sitchensis
GTAATATCAACAGGCTATCTTGTCACTAATGCCAACCTACCCATTATTTATTACAATATGTTGAGGATAGCAAAGAATTTATGTGGGAGAGGGAAATGTTATTAATATTTCTCTTAATTTATATGTGGAAAAGGGAAATGTTACTAATATTTATCTTAATTTATATGCGGAAGAGGGAAATGTTGAAGATAGTAAATAGTTTATGTGGAAGAGGGAAATGTTACAATATATTAATTGCAGCTATTACCCTTGTTGTTATAAACATGAGTTTCCTCCCTATCTTATATATACCATAACTTATCATCTATCAATATAACAATCAACTTCAATATTTTATTCATGGAGATTTCTTCCTTCATTTAATTGAATTAGTAAGTGCTAGTTGCTAACCATTAGGTGTGCAAGTATCCCAACCATTATTGTCACTGTTATATTATTTTCAATTTATGCAAGTGTGATCCCTTTTGGGTACTAGGGATGTAACAAGTGGTATCAAAGATTCAATCAAGATTTGTTGGTGTTTTTTTGTCAGGTCTTAAAAATTAAAAGAGAGAAGAAAATGACAATCAATTACTATCACTTCACCGATCAGGGTTGAGTTTCAAGAGCACTTCCATATCTTTATCAATGAAAAGAGAGAGAGATTATAGCTACAATTGAAGGGAAAAGGGTATGTGGATTCCATAAACCTAGAATATTATGGAATCCACATTCCCTTTTCCATAGAATATACTAACTAGATCCAAAAACCAAAGACATGAAATATGGTACTACACATATTATAATATATTATCAAGGAAAAAACAAGCTAAATGAGATTTGGACATTTGAAAAAACATTTACAGGTTAAATGAGTACATCAATAAAAAATTACTAACCTTGCAAGTTGAAAATCCGAGCTATGTAGATCGAAAATTGGATTTGTTCAACCGGTGGGTGACAGAAAAAAAAACAACTCAAACAAAATCCAAGAACAGTGTTGCAACTATAGCAATTGTGTCGCAAAGTCTCTTAAAGTCACTTATATATAGATAAAATAGTCAACTAGCCGTTAACACCAACCAATGAGATAGGCAAAATTTGCGTCGCTATTGCCACGAAAGTTAGTCGCTATAGCGACGAAAATCCCAACTATTATTTAAATAAGATTTTTGTCGATATTGCGATGAACTTTTGTGGAAATATCGACGAAAATCTCGCCCTATTTAAAAAAAAATATGAAACTAGTCGAAGCATGGAAACTTTTTCTGGAATAATCTGCCCATATGTAGTAGTGAAAGAACACATAACTCAAATGGGCGAAATGTGGAATCTCTGGTCTACACTTGTATTAATTCTCAATGACGAGAGTTTTCTCGATTACAACCGGCATGAAGCAACCCTTTCGTCATTATTTCGAATATGCATTTATACAAAATTTCTCAACCTCAAACGATTGGAATTCCTCTATCTTCAGAATAATTAAAATTACAAAACATGGAAACTGAAACACTTCATTTGAAATCTTCTTGATCTTCTTGTTATGCTGGCATGAAAATTTTCCTTTCATGTCTTCTAGCTCCAAAATAGATAATGTACACAGATTGTATTCATTTGTTTCTAGAGGTACTACCTTTTCCCTGCTCAATACATTTGATGCACCTTCCCACAAATTTGGCTAGCAACCCGAAAGACCATGTTAAGTTATTAGCCTAAAAAATGTATAATTTCTTTTCCAGCTGAGGCAATCTCTCTTCTATTCGTCTATCCTCTGAAATAATAGACTGCAGTTGTAGATTAGACTTCACTAGCCATCTATCTATTTGAACAATATCGACCTGTTTTATCTGTGATATTCTAGCTTGGGCTTCTTCCATATTTGTTTTAATGTAAAGCTGATATTTGGCTATAATAATCTGACCCAGTGTTCCATAACTATCTTTTTTATCGAAGCCTAATAATTATTTGTTAAGTGAACAAAAAACTTCTTCACAAGATTCTTTCAATTCCTTATCCATTTTCCTACCTTCAACTATGTTTCACTCCCAAGTCTTTAGTATAATATCACCTCTGGTTTTCTTTGAAATGGACAACCCAGATGACATAGCTCTTCCTTCTTTTGCTGATGATATAACCGCTTCTTGGAAGGTAGTTTGGGCAATGATAACCTCTCTCTCTCAAAACAATATCACTTAATGCTTCATCCATCAACTGAGAATGATTTTGGACGATTTTTACTTTAGAGAGAAGGCTTTGTAGAGTTATTTCTAGTTTCTTTAACACCTCCAATGCTTGAGATTGAAACAATGTTATATCCATAACCATTTTCTTAGTGGAACTGACCTTGTCTTGTAATTGTTTTATCAACTCATCTTGATGGATAGTCTGTCTTTCGCTCACATGAATATTCTTGTGCATCTTGTCAAGACTGGACTTGAGCAGTTGGATTTCTTGTTTATCACCATCTCTATCATGTTCCAGTCTTTTATTGACTTCTTATTTGACATTATTTTCTGTATTCCTTATTTGATTTTGCAACTGACTTATCATCTGATTCCCCTACTTCAGCCTGTCTTTCAGATTATCGACTGAGAATAGGTTAGTTGTTGCAAAAGATACCAAAGAGCCGACTACCTCTGTAAAAAAATATTCATCTTCCAAATTATGTCCATCCAATAATACTCTGTGTTTTTTGACAGTTTCATCCTCTTTCTGGTGCATTTCTTTCTTCGCCACAGTTTTCCTTTTCTTACTGAAAAATAAATCGGAGGGATGTATCTCTTCAATACATATGGGAGTGAGATCTCCTATGAGTATTACCTTTGCATTGGGGTTTCCTCTAGTGGACTGTAACGGCGTTACAATCTGAATGGGGTTGTCGATTTCTATGGATAACTGTTTTCTGGTTTCATCTGTAGTTGATTTATCTGGTGAGCACAGTGACCTATCTTCTCCTTGCTTTATTAATGTCTCTGGTTGATCTTTGGCCTGCTCATCAGATACCTCTGTCGCCATGATATCCTTTTTCTGAGTCGAGATCTCATACTTCTCTGAGTTTTCTAGGGCTTCTTGTTTGCTAGAGCTTCTGACTTCTGGCTTCTGGGTCTCTGTTTGTTGTGTAGCAGGAGACATTGGGTTTTCCCCTTGTAATACGTTCAGAAGACCACTCCTTTGGTGTTTTTGGAAGTTGTAAAAATCAATCATTTTAGCAAGTGATAGGGCTCAAACTCGACTCATAAATTCTTGGTAATATCTCACCCCTCGGAACACTTCAGCCCGAGGGGATTCTTCATGTTCATACTTTTTAAGATTGCAACTGGCCATATGGTTACCCACAACCTTATATGGGTCATGCTTCATAAATTCAATGTTAACCAGTTTTATTTCTTCTAATGCCACAGCTTCCACTCTAGAGTGGCCAAAATACAATAAAGAAAATACACCAATATTTAAGGGAAAAGATGGCCATACCTTTTTTTGCACGACTTTGAGTTCTTTGTTAATCCCGTTGAGTACAGTTTGTCGTGCGACCTCTCGACACACCGGTCGGTCTGGTAAAAATTACGGTAAAGCGTATGGGGGAACTGAACAACCGAAAATTATGATGTAAGAGAAGTGCTCCTCGATATACCAGTCTGCTACTTTATCCAAGTTAGCCACAACTATATCTGAAATTCTAGGAGGCGGGTGACTAAAAATAGAAATGTGCATCGACACCGCTACCCAATTACAGATTTCATAAAAGAAATATTTCACCTTGTCTTCCCAGAGTTTTGAATGATAAATATGAATTGGTTCTGCGCTATCTGGAGCCCGGCTCCAACCCATCAGCAGGAAATGTGTCATGAAATAGATGGTGTCCATAATATAAGCTAACATGAAAAATGAAGTTGATTTCCCCTTGGCTTTCTTTGCCTGGCATTCTATAATTTCACTAGCCAGACTATCTGACAATATCTTGGCCTAGTCGAAAGAATAACCTTCCGCCACTATGTGTATAATGGGTACCCATGGTAGAAAGAAATGGGTTGTGTTCTCTTTTCCATAAAGTTTGCACATCATCATGGCTATATACATGAACTGTGGTTGTAATGATGAGATTGAGTATATGCCATGAGAATCAACTCTAAACTTTTCGGGGTTGAGCACTAGTCCTTGATCGAATCCAAAATATTTTTTCCATATTGATCACACTCCTTCTTGCTAAAATTATATAGAAAACTAGTATTGTAGATGAAGTTTGATGTTGAAGACAACTTATACATCAAATGTATGTGTTCCGGCCAAAATGACCCAACAACTACCTTCTGAGAATTGAAAATAGGTCTAGTTGGGATATCCACATGATCTAGTGCCCATTTAATAATGTCATTGTAGGGTAAAAGACTCAACCTTGTTGCTACCTTATGAATCTATGCCTAAGCAATAGTCTTGTATTTGATAGATAAGTCTTCCTTTTTGTTGTCGCTTGAATCATCAGGGCAATTTACCAGTTTGTACTATACGATGTTGAATACATTCGTCCAAGTTTTAACTATGTTTATACTTCTGGGTGAGGTATCGGAGATAACCTATGAATTCTGGCTTGAACTCTCACTAGTCGTTTTAGCTGCTTTTCGTGGCGGCATGGTAGCAGTTCTAAAAAAAACATGCTATTTGTCACAAAACATGCACAGGACTGAGTATCTCATTAAACAAGATTTGTGAAAACGAGAATGTAATTTAGAAAATAAAAAATCATCTTTTCCTTAATCATATCAATATGCGTAGACCTTTTTTGACAACGTGTTTAATTCCTTTATTCAAAAGATTTGGGCGATAAAGAAGGATCTTATTTGAAATCATTTCCCTAAATCAACTATTAATGTTATTAATGGTCTATATTTCGTGATCTGGGAAAAGTATAGAGATCATTTGAATTTACCCACATTTCAAACCAACGTAAACTTTACAAGTGATAAGACTGTTTAAGGTGTTAATAAATCAAGTTTTATCCTATTAATTAATCGTGTTTAGCCTTAATCCATTTCGGGGTTTGGAGTCCCAGGTGATCTTATTTCATTTCAAGTTATGATCCTTGAATCACAAAATCGTGATTTGATCAATTAATATTAATCGAGTTTAACCTTTTAAATAATCATGATTAATTAAGGGTTTCACGACTTCGGGTATCAGGATTTCAAGTTGTCATTCAAGATAGGATTCTCGAAACGTGAAACTGCGATATGATTTAATTATCGTTAATCATTATTAATCATTTAATTAACCTGATTTAATTTAAGCTAGTTTTGCAATTTCGTATATCGGGACTTTGGTGGTCACTCGAGGCAAGATCCCCAAATCGCAAAGTCGCAATGTGATTAATTAGTACTAATCTCTTTTACCGCCTTAATCAACATGGCTTAAAGCTTATCGTATTTTCATGATTTCACATGTCGGGACATTGAGACTCTTTATATGTTGGACTGTTAGGTATGTGAAACCCCAAAACCTGATATTTTGAAGACTGTTTTTAGCGATTTAACCCTTTAACTAGTGGGCGGATCCATAAATTTTAAGAACTTAGGATCATTGTATCAAACAGAAGACCTCATCAATGGTGATATCCAAGTGCACGTTTGTCTTTATTTAACGAGAATTAAACCTATTTAAGTCTAAAGCTTAGAAAAAATAAATGTTTCAACAAAGATAATACTTCCTTAGGGTGGAACATGTCTAGAATGGATCTTGCCCATGTAATTGTCTTCTTTAAATATCTGGGTGCAGAACCCGTTATACATTATGGGATATCAATAGTTTTGATTTTCATAATCTAATGGAGCAACATAAAACCCATGCTCTCCCATAACTCAGGAGAATAACTTTTATGGATCTTCAATGTGATGTTAGAGGTTATTCTTGAGCTATTAATGACACATTGACATGGTATTGTGTCATTGTTGCTGGAAAACCTTTCTCTAAGATCAGTAAAGAACGTGAAATTATGCGCATTGTCCAAGATAATATTACAAATGATGTAATTCCAGACATATTCAATATGTTATCTCTTCTATATTCATTGGTTGCGACATATGCCTTCAAATAAAATTCCTTACTCATGTGTGGTTAGATGGAGATTCTCATAAATTATTGGAGTAAAACAAAATTTTACTAGTGAGGAACTTATTAAAGCATATCAAAGTCCGACCTTGCAATGACAATTTAACAAGGACACAAAAATGGTCATTGAAAATTTTATTGAGATACAACATGCCTTTGAATTTTTGTCTAACCAATTGAGGAGAAGAGATTATGACTTATTTGACTTTGAACTTTTGAGGGGCCTTATTTAGATTCTAGTATTAAAGGTAGTTTCTAAATATTTCAAAGCACCAAAAAGAATAGTAATCTTCCATTATAGATATCATCATTTAATAAGCTTGGGAAGAGAAAAATTGTTGGTCATCAGTTAACACATTTTATATTTTTCCACAAAGACTCCATACGCCTTCATGAAGATACCCATTCCCCTATTTCACATGCACGGGGACATGCAAGATTTTGAGTGTGGGGGAGGGGTGGAGATGTCATTTTCATTCAAACATTCATAGAAGAAGATCACAAGAATATTCTTTGATCCACCATCATTTTTTTTTAAATTCAAGTAATATTTTGTAGCTACAGAAAGGCTATTATAGCCAGATTTTTATTCTTAAGGACGATATTTGCACCACATTTACAATCATATGAGGCCATATTAAAAAAATTAAGACATGGGTTTTGTTCCCCATGCATAAAATTGAGTACTAGGTGGACAAAATTTCCAGAAAGTGCATAATGAGGGATCTACAGGTATGTTTTTGAAGTAGACTTTGATGTATTTTCCAGATTTCTTGTAGCATCCTGCTTGAAGGGCACTTTTTTCATGTCATTTGTAAATAATTGAAGTTGAACCAAGAAATTCCTAGACATGGGTTTTGTGCCCCATACAACAAATTGAGTAAGAGATAGAGGGAATTTGCATAAAATGCATGACAAGGGATGCATCGGCATGTTCAAACTGATTTTATAAAAATTATAAAAAAAATTGTAAGTAATTACATCCATCTTTCTGTAGATAATTTGTAGTTTTGAATGGTTTCACGCATCCCAAGACTAAATCACAATTTGAATATGATTTCAAATAACTATGAGATTCTTATCCACCTATCAACCATGATTTTAAGCATTTTTCAAATTTTCATCTTTTTTTAGCCGATTTGTAGTTTTGAATGGTTGCACACATTCCAAGACTAAAACATATATTGGAGATGATTTCAAATAAGAATGATATTGGCAGGCACCTATTAGCCATGATTTTTAGCATTTTTCTAATTTTCAAGTTTTCAGGCATAAATAAAGATCAAATTTTAGCATTTCTGTAGCAACCGTTTAATAATAGTCAGTAGATTCAAAGTCATCTTCAACATCAACATCAATTATCTTCTACAACAACGATACTCTTCAACGTCATCAATACCATCAACATAATCAACAAACTTATCCAACAACAGATCATCATTTGTAGAGATTACTCTTTCCAACATCTTATTTTTCACATCATGTAGTATGGTTACAGTCGAAGTATTTTCCTCTCATATAAGCGCACCAGAGTCATATCAACACACATCAGGAAAGACAAATTTCAATATTTTTCTCTTAGATCATCATCCACCAAGAGAAGGTAAAGTTGGGAAAGACATTTTTATTTCTAGATATTCATTTAACTGGGAATTCATGTACATAAAATTATTGAATTTTTTCATATTTTCCATTCCTTCAATTTACATTTCATATTTCATTATCTACCCATCATCATCCATCTCGTTGTGGTATCAATGACTTTGAAAAATACAAGTGTAAAAAAGATCCTTTCAAGTTAGGTATTGTATCATATATGTCAGATTCTATAGTAAAGCATCACTCCAATCTCTTTGTCTCATACTTGAAATATATAACTAAGAACAAGAAAATCTCATTACTACAATATGATTTAATCAGAATGCATGTTCTTATGTATTGTTCATCCTTACCTTGCCAAAGAAAAATAATCATATCATGTAGAGAGATTGAAGACCATATATACCCAGACACTACCTCATATTTAACTTTTATTGCAACGATTTGAGTGTGGGGGAGATGTTGGACCTAATAAATAACACATTTTATGATTCCATTTAGTCATTTTTCATTTACTTTACCCTTTCATCATCATTCCCTTAATCACTCATATTTCCGCATTTGTCCATTTCTACCCTATTTGACCTTCACATGGCATATTTACACTAAAATTATTGATTTCCCATGTTTTTATGATTACTTAGGGAAGATATTATGATTTCCTAACTTACTTGTGAAATTAAGTAGTTATTGACAATTTCGCAGTTGTTGGAAATTTTGCAGCTGATTGGAAGTTCTAGTAGTCAAAATTTCCATGTCATTTATGAACAAATGAAGAGGAATCTCAAAAATATAAAATATGGATTTCGTGCAGAATAGGGTCATTTAGGTAACACGTAAGGAAAATCTGCAAAAAGTACAAAACAAGGGGTGTATGGTGGAGATTTCCTAAACTGGTCTAACTAGCCTACAATTCTATAGCTAAGCGATTTGACCAAGTGGTTACCCATATACAAAAATTTGGGAACATAGATCTCATGGAATATGATGTTATTATCTTATTCAAACTATCTTATATATAATATAATATTTAGTGGTGAAATATCCACATGTTTAGGATCTAGGATTTGTTAGTTGCAAATCCACTTGTTTAGTATCTAATATCATATTGTTGTAACTCCTTTTTATTTTGTGAAGGATAAGCTATATGTATAAATATGAGAGGATAGAATTCATCTTGAATATTTAATAGTTAAGTATTTAGAGAGTTGAAGGAGTTAGAGCATAGAGTTCCATATTGAAGAGAAGGATCATTGTAATCATTTTGATGCTGGAATAAAGAGATTGTTGTTGCACATCTAGATTTCTTTATTGTAGTCCTTATTGATAGTATATTTCAAGAGATCTAGGGCCCCATATATCTGGTAAATGGTTCCCAAATAGTTTCCTTTTGTTGCGTGATGATATTTCATTAGTTGTTCATTTCAGTTACTATTCATTTCTTTATGCTCTTTCAATTCTTGGAAGTGTGGATTCCTTACAGAGTTAGGAATTGAATGATGAGTTTCTTTAGTGGTCATAAAACCAATTGATTCTCTTGCTTATCAACCAAAGGAATGTGGTTAATAGTTGAAATATAAGTACATTTAACTTAGTTGAATTCTATAGCCTTTCATTAATCTTTCTTAGCTTAGAGTTAGTTTCCTACTCCCACATATATTTTTTCGGCATCTCAAAATATTACGAGCTCCCTGGTTCATAATTTAAAGTAAAACAATTTAATAAATTGAATTTCTTGATAGGGGTGTAAGACCTTTGAATCCCTAGAGTAAACAAACCTCATTGTGGTAAATCTACAAGGGTGTAATCCTTTTTACTCCTTGTAGAAACCTTTTAAAATAGCCTTTTAGTGACAATAAAAGAGAGGTACTTGATGGAGGGTGTATAGCCTTATACTCCTCCAAGGGTTTATCAAAACAACCTTGAAATCAAGAAGAAACACATACACATGCATAAATTCCTTACCTAATCCAAGAGATATCATGAAAAACCCTTGCTTACCAAGATATTCCACCACAATTGAAAAGAAACAAGAATCAAGAGAAGTCATTTTCCTTATTCCACCAATAGACAAGTAAAAGAATCCATTTTTCACCAAAGAAAAGAGAGAGAGAGAGAGAGAGAGAGAGAGAGAGAGAGAGAGAGAGAGAGAGAATTTCCCAAGCAGGGAAAAAATTTCAGCCAATAGTTTATGTAATTTTCTGGTGAGTTATATCTAAAATTAAAGTGAGATGACCTATATTTATATGAGGTAATCTAAACCAAGTTTGTCCACATAAAATGTAAATAAAAAATTAAAATAAGGCCGAGCCCGTTTATTTTCCTTTACAACTTAAAATTATAAAATTTACATAAAGTAAAACCCTTAGAAGGGTGACATCATGCTCTAAAAGGGTGACACTAAGCCTTCAAGTGAGACATTGAGCCTCAAGATGCAATTCGTTGGGCCTCCAAAGGCCACATGTCAATCTCTCATGTGATGGAGTGTCATAGTAATGCATATCCTTCCTTCAAACCACCTCACATCATTCCAAAAAATATCAATCTCATCAAAACCATAGCCTCCAGTGACATCAAGGCTTAGAAGGTGACATCCTAGGCCTCCAAAGGTCAACGCCCAAGAAAAAGGGGCTATGATGTCAACATATAATGGTTTCGAAGTGGTCCCAAAGGAAACATGCATTATCTCATGTGTACAATGACTTTGTGGTGCTTTTCCCATCTTGTGGGGTGTAGCGTCCATCCTTGGGGTTCTCAATGCCTCATGAAGGTAAAAATGGCATGAGTATTCCATGGATAGATTTTAGTAAGAAAGGTCCTACAAATAAAAATAAATATTCCCTCCAAGGGTCCACAAGTCATATTTATCATGCCAATCAAGCCACATTTAATAAAATAACCACCCGAACATGTGCATTAAATCCCCCCTTTTCAAACTAAACAAATTCTCAAATACCTTATAAAATTTTCCAAATTTAAGAATGGGAGGGTTGTCATGGTGCCCTATCAGGTAGACCAATCCCCAAGTCCAGGAAATTTTCCCAAGAAGACCCTCTCTAAGTCATGTAATGAGTATGAGGTGGATGGGGTTCTTGACATATCAAGGGATTATATTGTCTCATTTATGGGTGCCTTTGTGAAGGGTGTGTTGCATCCTCGTTTGCAATGCAACATTTTTCCAATCCCTTTCATTTCCATTAATTTATTATGGTCCAAAACATTGATTGTTATGTGAAATGGAAAGTAAAGAGAACCATAATTCCACTTGAATATAGGAACACATTTAGGGCCTCAAGATATCATCTCCTTAGTTACCCCTACGATCATGGGGGTAACATCTAGCTCCTACTTGGGGACATGTGCTCACTGTAGAGTGCATGAGAACCTTAGTATCTCCTGGTAAGACATGTTCCTACACACACTCAACTATAATGTTAGAGCATTGAAGGGTGGATTTATCACCCTTTATTCATATAATAAAAACTTCAAAATTGAAAACTAAAAATAAAATTTTGCATTTTTCAAAATTCTAACTAACATGTAATAAGAAAATGTATCATAAAAATTATGCATCGATGTAATAAATCAATATGTAAATGAACCATTAATGTGAAATCCTAAATAAATGCAACTAAACTACCATGAAGACACAAATCCAAATGCAAGGGAAAGAAAATGACCTAGCTACTTACCTAGGGCCCGAGGCCCATGGTGATATCGTTTCGCTGATGTAGTGTCAGAGGATAGACCCATCAATTGGAAATGACATATTCCTCCAATCCATGGCAGATTGATGGTAAGTGATCCAGGTGGACATCGGTGGAAAACCACCTCTTCCAATTGGATCACATACATATTTCATCTTGGAAGTTACAATTTTCATCTTAGAGGTTTTTTCTATATTTTCGGGTCCTAAACTTTTGGGGTCGTTTTAAGGCCCTAAACAACATCTTTTGGGCCTGACACAGTCACACTATAGATAAATTTAAAGTGTTATGCAATAATGTGTATTCCTCTAATAAATATTTACAACGGGCTATCGTGTGCCTAAAACATATATTGTATGCAAAAGTTACGAGCTTGAGAAGTTGATGTACCAACTTACCCCATTGGGGCCCACATGATTTTTGACACTTCATATCCTAGGGTTAGGTTTTTACACTAGTACATATGACCAAATTTGCGACGGTTTTTTGTTGATATTGCCACACCTATCCGTCGCAATTTCCACGAAAGTCGAGACTTTTTTTTGTTGGTATAATTTCATCGCTATATCCATGATCTAGGTGTGCATGGAAACATCAATGAAATTATCTCTCCACGTGTCATCATCAAGATTGGTTAACCCTATGCATCATCCCAATTACAACTAAACTTCATCTCAATTACAATGAACAACCGTGGTAATTACAACGAAAATTAATGCCAAGCCAAAAACTTACGACGCAGATGTTGTATTTGCGACGAAAAACCATGGAAACTTGTGACGAAAATTCGTGGTAATAGAGGCAAAAATCCAGGAAAAATTCGTCCCAATTGCGACGAAAAGTTAGGCCAAGCCAAAAAATTACGACGCAGATGTTGTATGTGCGACAAAAAATCGTAGCAACTTGCGACGAAAATTCGTGGCAACTTGCGACGAAACATTTGTTTCTGACGAACTATCCTCGATATTGCGATGATGACTTTAAGTTTTTTAAAACAACATCACACTAGATATGGTATTACCATATTACATTGTAATATGGTATACAATTGTAATATTGTAATATATTATATATTGTAATATTCTATTGAAAGATGGATGTTAGAGAAAATGTGTAGATCTTTTAGATTG
>SNQJ01S0074556.1:19530-37282 GCA_010110895.2 Picea sitchensis
ATTCACATGCTAGAGTACTCTCGCGCCATCACCACTACATAGTCATGACCACTACACAGTCGGCCACTATACCACTCACCACTATTGGAGAGGATTGGGTTATGCACGCATGCAGAGTGGAAGGGAGAGGAGGTTGGGAGAAGGAGGAAAAGGAGGGAGAGGCACATGGGAGGAGGCTAGGGCACAATTTTTTGCATGCATAGTGGAACGGAGAGGAGGACGGGAGAAGGAGGAGAAGGAGGGAGATGCACACAAGAGGAGGGCACGCTGGAGGAGGCTAGGTCACATGGATTTGTAGAGGAGGGCACATAGATTTGCAGATGAGGGCACATGGTTTTGCACCAGAGGAGGGCACACGGTTTTGCACCAGAGGAGGGCACACGGCTGGAGGAAATGGTTTGACTTCTTTCTCCTATCTCTTGAGTGTGCATGCTAATTTTTTGATGAAATGTTTGATAGAAATGCTTGATAGAATGCTTGATGAATTAGAGATACTAAGGACATAGAAGAGACCTTGTTGCAACTAGGAATTGTACAACAAGTTGTAGATCGAACTAGTGGTAGATCGAACTAGTGATAATGATGATGGATATTTTCCTTCAAGTGAGGGCTTTGAATGGTACCAATAAATATGTCAAGAACGAAAGGGATATTTCCTTAAGTGAGGAATTTAATGGTATTAATAATGGTGATGAATGTATTCCTTCAAGTGAAGAGTTTGATGGTGGTTCCAATGACATGGATGAGGATATAAATCATTCACCTACTATATTTCATGATAATGCCCAATATATAGATAAATAGGATGATATTCATCTTAGTGAGGAGACTAACATTAATAACAATGATATAGATGAGGATGATGATGTTCCTAGGATTGAAGATATTCAAAGAAAAGTGTTTCAAATAAATGGAAATGAGGAGGTTGAACATGAACAACCTCCTTCCCATTGTGAATGATGAGGTTGAACATAACAACCACCATTCTACAAGGCGAATTCATTGTTCATATTGGTGTGGTTTTTCAAAGGAAAAGCATCACAAATAGGTTTCTGAGAACTTATTGACCACTTTGGTTTGACCATCTATTTGGGGGTGATATGCAATGTTCATTTTTATTTGGCTACGATGTGAAATATCCCACACGCAGGTGAAATATCCCATACAAGTGTCTTGTGTGGTTGTACAAAGACTACATCGCAAAGATCAATGAGAATATTGAAATTGGGCCTAAGTATCTTATGTTCTTTCCATAACCATGGGTAAGATCCAAAGTGCCATACGTGATGTCCAAAACTTATGAATAGTGATTGTATCCAACCTAAAGTCCATAGATCCCTTAAAGAGGATATGTGTGGTGGTTTGAGGCCTTGTTCATGGCCATTAAGGACGAGAATGTGTTTTTAGGGCCTAAGGCCATTATTTCCCTCCCCTGGCCATGGTAGAGGTCCTAATAGCCATTATTATTATTTAAAGCATACCAATGTTTCCTGTATTCCTAATTGGAGGCCTTGATATTGGTCATTAAGCACATAAGGTTCATTTAAATCCTAATTCCCTTGTCTCCTTCCCTTGATGATGGTACACACCTAAAATCCCATATGTGATGTGAAAAAATACTAATGCTGTCCAAATACCACCTCAAGGCCAAATATCCCTTAAATATTATCTACATGATCATTCAATGGTTAGTTCAAAGACCTTGAAGTGAAGAAGTTTCATTTTCGACCTAAGGTACCTGTTTCCTCTCCTAGCCATGGTACACACCTTGAGAACTATTCTTATTATGAAAATGTACCAATGGTTCCAAAGATACCCTACATAGATCTTGTGTGGTTGTTTAAGGACTGCATCACAATTATCATCCCTGATAAGATTCAAATAGGGCCTAAGCACCTTATGTTCTTTGCTATACATTATGCCAAAAACTTGTGAATGGTGACCATATCCCACCCAAATTCCATATATCCCTTAGAGAGGATATGTATGTCGGTTTGAGGCCTTGTTCATGGCCATTAAGATCAAGAAGATTAATTTAGGGCCTAGGGCCCTTTATTTCCTGATGCAGGAGCATCTCAAGCGAGCCAACATGGAGTCCGAAGACTGTTGGACAAGTGTCCAGCACAAATTTTGAGAATGTTTTAGAACATTAAATGAAACAATTAAATGAAGGTGCACTTGTATAATGTAAATGGACCTTGAGCGATTCGCTCTCGTCCTTAGTAGATAGAAGACATTTATGGTGGTTAATGCAAGTAGATAGAATCCAATTGTAGATTAGACAGTTTTAGAGCGCAAGAGGGAAACATGATATAGACACCCTCATTGGGTATTGTAACATTAGTTTGAAGAGCATAGAGGAGAAACAGAGAGCTGTGTAGCAGACTTCATGTACAGAATTTTTGAATTAATACAAAGGAAGTTGTGATTCAGACTCATGGTGTTCATATATTCTTTGTGTATGCATATTTGAATGTTATGCTCATGAATGTTTTACTCTTTCTGTCATGCAATTGATTTTATGCTAGGTATGAATGATTTCTTGTTGAATGTTTGAAATCTGAGAGGAAAGGGTAATGGAATGAGTTTCAATTGTTTCTCTATCTGAGCAAGAGTTCCTGCAAGGAGTGCAGTTAAATTGTCCGCAAGGAGTGCGTTGACAAAGGGTTCAGGGGTTTGTCTCTGAAAGCTCAGGATAGATAGATTTTGTTCTCATTTCCATAGATGTGTAGTTAGGCACAGGAGCCATGCAAGGAGTGAGAAGGCTGAGAGAAGTCTCAGAATTGCGAACCTGAGCGAAGTATTGAGGGACTGCTGCTGCAGGTGTGCGCAGAGTCGAATGATTTCAACACTTGAATGTGTTTGAAAGGTTGTCGCAAGGAGTGCAAGCAGGTATTTTCTGAAAGGTTCAGAGTTGGAAAAAGTTCAGAAGTATTTGAAGCCTTCGAAGTGGTTGAAGGAAAGCGTAGAAACATCAGACCGTAGGAGGTTCTCAGAGGAAAAAGACAGACGGTCTTAATTCTCTGTGGAGAATCCGCGAAGTCCTGTGAGCCATTGGATATGATGAAGGAGCAAGGTAGTTGCAACGAGTGTTTCAAAAGGTTTTAAGATCAGGAGGAGTAGGACCGTAGATCCAAGCCATAAGGGTCGTTGGATCTGCAAGAAAAATACTATTTCGGGATTTCATAGGTAGAAGTCCCGTAAACTTTGCAACGGGAATCGCGATATCACGAAACACGAAGTCCCGACAGTTAAAAGGATAGTGTGGGACCATAGGAATCAGTGAGGTGGACAGGTGGCGCCCTATCGACGTGGGAGTCAACTGTGTTTACCATTTCATAGTTTCATGAGTTGAAGTCCCAAAAACCTTGCATCAAGACTCGCGAACTCGCGAAGTGCGAAGTCCCGAAACAGCAGAAAGATTAGCTATGCGGCCAACGCTGAGAAAACATGTCAGAGTCTGACACATCAGGATTTCGGGGAATATAACATCGGGATATCGGGTTTTGTGGAGTAGAGTTGCATGTCATCACAACTCACGAACTCGCGAAATATGAAAAGTGGAGTCGATATCGGAGGTTCGAGATTCGGGGGTCATAGTGAGCAGGCGCTCGACCACAGGATTCGCGATACCATGAAGTCTGATTCCCTGAAACATGAGGGAGGAATCTCACGGGGTTTCACTGTGGGTGCAAATTTCTCGAAAGGGAAATAGAAGAGCGGTTGTTGAGAGCTCTTCGAGCCATAGAAGAAGAAGGATCCTATTGGCGTGGACCTCCCGACCTGCGGGTTGAGGAGGGTGGTTGCGTTACCATTTGGTATTAGAGCTCAGAAAGGTTCTTTTCTTTCTATAGCAAAGAAAAAGAGAATTCACCATGCCGCCAAGGAGAAGGGACAGACAAACGCCCGATCCACCAGAGGATAGGGAAATGTCGAGAATAAGAGGTAGGCAGATGACTGATCCAGCCATGGAGAGATAGATGCATGATTTACGTGCCAGACTTGAGGACATGGAGACAACACAGAGACACACAGTCAGTGTTGCGGATCTTAGTGATTCCGAAAGTGATATTGAGGCTGAACATGAGGAAGAAGTTGTAGCTGAAGATGCAACAAACAAACATTTGATTAGAGCTATTGCAAGAATGGGTGAAAGAGAAAAAATGGGCATTCCAGTTTATCAGGGAAATATGGATGCAGAGGAGCTTCTAGACTGGACTAGAGCTCTGGACACATACTTTGAATATGAAGATGTCAAAGAGGACAAGAAGGTCAATCTTGTTGTCACAAGATTGAAGGGACATGCAGCATTGTGGTGTGATGAACTACAAGCTAATAGATGCTGCAAAGGCAAGTAGAAGATCAAAAGATGGGACATAATGATCGCAAAGATGAAGGCGAAATTCATCCCCAGAGATTACCAAATTACTCTGTTCAGGAGCATGCAGAACCTGAGACAGAAGTTGATGACAATGAAAGAATATACTAAAGAATTCTACAAGCTGAACATCAGGGCAGGTCATCGGGAAAGCGATGATGAAAAGGTTTCCATATATCTGAATGGCCTGAGATATGACATTCAGGATGAGATGAGCATGGTAACCATCTGAATGGTGGAAAATTCTTATCAGATGGCTCTGAAAGAAGAAGAGAAGTTGAGCTGAAAGCAGGGTTAGAGAGGCCGAGGAAAAAGTCAGCCCAGAGGCAAATTAGTTTCCCAGGATAAATATCATAAGAACAAGGAGGACTGGAAGAAGCCTCAGACTCAAACTGAGAGAGGTGGAAGCTCACAAAGAGGACACCATATTGAGAAAAGAGGAGATTATGCTGATAATAATACTTTTCCTCGTACTAGAGGTAGAGGAAGAGGAAGAGGTGGAGTAATAACATGCTTCACATGTGGAAAGAATGGGTACAAGTCTTATGAGTGTCTAGAAAAAAATAAGGAGAGTGGAGAAACTCACATCGATGAAGCATAGAGGCGAGATGTTGAGGCAGAAGATGTTGAAGGTGGGAGATCGTTGATGATGCGAAAATCTCTTTTGACACCAGAGAAGGAGGTGGATAGTTTAGTCCAAAGAACCAGACTTTTCCAGACTTCTTGCAAAACCAAGGACAGGGTATGCAAGGTCATTGTGGACAGTGGTAGCATGGATAATCTCATTTCTACAGAGATGGTAGAAAAGCAGGAGCTGGAGACGATTGATCATCCAAGCCCATACAGAGTTTCGTGGCTACAAAAAGGACATCAGGTAACTGTCACTAAATAATGTTTAGTTGAATTTAAGATAGGAGGATATAATGATAAGATATTATGTGATGTTATCCCTGTGGATGTTTGTCATCTATTGTTGGGTAGACCATGGAAATATGACAGGAATGTGATTCATGATGGGAGAAGGAACACATACACCCTAGAGAAGAATGGGAGGACTCACATGTTGCTTCCAATTAAAGATAAGGAGGTGAAAATGGAAGTAAGCAACACTGTAATTCTCATGAGTGGGAAGGAACTTCTTACCGAGGTTAAGAATAAGGAAGAAACACAATTCATTATGGTCAGGAAATCGAAGATTGTTTTGACCAGCACAAGAGTGGACGATTTACCACAAGAGATTCAGGAACTGCTGGAAGAGTTCACTGATATAGTAGTGGACGAATTACCTCATTCATTGCCACTGATCAAAAGTGCGAGTCATCACATTGATCTCATATCAGGAGCCAGTTTACCAAACAAGGCTGCGTACAGATTGATGCCGCAAGAGAATGAAGAAGTCAAAATACAAGTGCAGGAGTTGTTGGACAAAGGTTTGGTCAGAGAAAGCTTGAGTCCATGTGTTGTTCCAATAGTACTCAGTCCAAAGAAATACAAAGGCTAGAGGATGTGTATTGAATCGAGGGCGATTAACAAGATAACCATCAGGTACAAATTTCCATTGCCAAGGATGGATGATCTGATGGATTTCTTGAGTGGAGCAAAGTATTTTTCAAAGATTGATTTGAAAAGCAGTTATCATCAAATCCGCATGAGAGAAGGTGATGAGTGGAAGACATCATTCAAAACCAACGAAGGATTGTATGAATGGCTTGTTATGCCATTTGGCCTAACAAATGCACCGAGTACCTTCATGAGGTTGATGAACGAAGTCTTGAGGGAGTTCATCGGAAAATTTGTTATCGTATATCTGGATGACATATTGATTTTCAGTAAAACAATGGCAGAGCATCTGAAACATTTGGCTATAGTGATGGAGAAGTTACAGCAGGAGAAGTTGTTGATAAACATGAAGAAATCCTCATTCATGAAGACAGAGCTCATTTATCTGGGGTTTGTTATTTCTGTAGATAAATTGAGGATGGATCCAGATAAGGTGGAGGTAATCAAGAATTGGCCATCACCGAAGAATATCTTTGAGGTGAGAAGTTTCCATGGATTGGCTAGTTTCTATCGAAAGTTCATTCGGAATTTCAGTGGGATTAGTGCACCGATGATGGACATAGTGAAGAAAATACGTAAGTCTTTTCACTAGATTGAAGAGGTTGAAAAGAGTTTTAATCTACTGAAGAGGAAGATTACGGAACAACCAATTTTGGTGTTACCGGATTTCCGAAAGACATTTCAAGTGAAATACAATGCAAGTGGGTTTGCGATAGGGGCAGTCTTGAGTCATGATGACAGGCCGATAGCATACTTCAGCGAGAAGCTGAATGAAGCGAAGGTGAAATACTCCACTTATGATAAGGATTTTTATGCTATCATACAGGCATTTGAAGAAATGGAGGCATTACTTGATACCGAAGGAGTTTATCTTATACAGTGACAATCATGCAGTGCAGTTTGTGACTCAACAGGAAAAGTTGAATCAAAGACATGTAAAATGGGTTGAATATATGCAAAATTTCACTTTTGTAATTAAACATATTTCTGGTACTACTAACAAAGTTGTTGATGCTTTGAGTAGGAAGTGTTTGCTATTGCAGGAGTTCAGAGTCAAAAAGTTGGGTTTTGATGATCTCAGGAACATGTATAGAGATGATCCAGATTTTCAGGAGGTGTACGAAGTAGCTGAGAATCCAATTCTCAGGGATATAAGCCAGTGGACAAAATACATGATCCAGGAAGGATTACTGTTTAAAGGTAATCAGCTGTGTATTCCAAAATGCTCCATGAGGGAGAATTTTTTGAAGGAGAAACACAGTGGAGGATTAGCAAGGCACTTTGGTCATGAAAAGACATTTGCAAAGCTGAATGAGTCATATTTTTGGCCGAGAATGTGAGTAGACGTCAAGAGATTCGTGGATAGATGCAAAATTTTCTAGCATTCGAAGGGAAGAAGACAAAATGCGAGGTTCTATCAACCATTGCCCATACCAGAAAGGCCGTGGGATGCAATTAGCATGGATTTAATATTGGGGTTGCCAAGAACACAAAGAAGTTCTGATTCAATCTTTGTGGCCGTGGATAGATTTTCCAAGATGGCACACTTCATTCTATGTCAGAAGACCAGTGACGCAACTCACATTGCGAATCTGTTTTTCAAAGAAGTCATTCGACTTCATGGATTACAAAGGACCATAGTTTCGGATCGAGACACTAAGTTTATAGGACACTTTTGGAGGACCTTATGGAAGAAGCTGGGAACTAACTTGTCATTTAGTTCGTCTTATCATCCTCAGATGGATGGATAGACAGAAGTGGTGAATAGAATTCTGGGAGACTTGCTGAGACTCTTGGTGACAGAACACCACAGCCAGTGGGACAACATATTACCACAGGAAGAATTTTCTTATAACAACTCAGTTAATAGGATCACAGGGCAGAGTCCATTTCAGGTTGTTTATGGCATGAAACCGAGAGGAATTTCTGAATTGAGGGATTCAGAATAGATTGCA
Source organism: Picea sitchensis (assembly GCA_010110895.2). Classification (NCBI taxonomy): domain Eukaryota; kingdom Viridiplantae; phylum Streptophyta; class Pinopsida; order Pinales; family Pinaceae; genus Picea; species Picea sitchensis. The sequence goes on from SNQJ01S0074556.1 coordinate 27,424, forward strand.
ACTAGGAGTTCTAGTGCAGAATATTTTGCAGAGGCGATGAAGGAACTTCACAGCCAAGTGAAGGAGCGATTGTAGAATTCAAGCCAGGAATACAAGCGTAGAGAAGATCAGCACAAAAGACAACTTCAGTTTGAGGTTGGTGATTTGATTCTGTCACATTTGAGAAAGGAAAGGTTCCCGAGAGGAACATATAACAAACTGAAGATGAAGAAAATTGAACCATGTAGGGTCTTGAAGAAATTTGGGGAAAATGCTTACCAGATTGAATTACCTGATGGGATCGAAATTTCTCCGATATTCAATATCTTAGATTTGTACCCATATAAAGCTGAGGAAGCAGGGACAGGAAATGAGCAGCGAGTGATCCAGTGGACAAAATAGATGCCAGTTGCAAATAAGACGCAGATGGAGTGCATACTGGATAAAAGAGTGAGTAAAAAGACCAGACGAAAGCAATATTGATGTAGCCGCACCCCTTGCCTCGACAAAAGGCCTCTGCACTAACCTCCCGGTCTTTAAGGATCGTTCAAAGTTCACCCCGAGCCGGAGCGGCTCCTTCGATTCCCCCTGGAATCGTTATTCAAATTTTACCCATAGGTCTTTTTCGGCACCTTACAGCCTTGTGGTCCAGTCCCTTCTCCGTTCACCACAGAAAGTCACAATTGCGTTTCGGGGTTTTCAAAATCCCGATGTCACGACACTTTGGTTCCTGATTTCCCGATCTCTATTTTCCCGATATGCTCCCTTTGTGCTTTAGCCCCTCCTGGCTATGCCCTAGTCATGTGACTTGCCTTTATATGACCGCAGTCATACCTTTTATCGGGATTCGGGGTTTCGAATGTCGAAATGCACTAAACCTCTTGTCCACGGAATCCTCGATTTATCGATTCTAGATTTTTCGATGGATGACTTTTCCTTTCGGGAAATCTCCTGAAAGATTTGATCTCGGCCATGCGTCCTCAAGGATGGACGGTCCTCACCGCTTCAGGGTTTTCACTATGGAAATTATCGGTTCCTCGTGATGACGAGATGACGTCAGCTGGGTCCCACGTGGAGCTCTCCTCCTTTCGAAGAATCAGAATTCGCAATTTCAAAATGCAAGTCCCCCTTGTCCCCAGGACTCATGAAATGCCAATCCATGACTTTCTTCGGATTTCTGACACGTGTCCCTAGTGGATGGATGATTCAGATTGACCCCCGGGTTTCGCCAACTGCAAAATCAAAAAACTTACCTATGTGAGTCCCGATGATCGAAATGTCGATGGGATTCCGATATCGTCCACATGTACCAACTGATGGATGGCTTCGAACATTGACAGGGTTTCCAACATGGATTTTCCCGATATCTTGCTCACAGAACTTCTGATTTGTCGAATCCTGAAACTCCGTTGGAATCTTCCCTTTCGGGACTTTTCCCAAGATCTTATATCTTCACCATGTGTCCCCTTAATATGGGCACTCCTGATTCAACCTCAGGATTTCGAGACTTTCGATGCCCCGATGACACAAGTTCTTTGTCAACTTAAAACCCCGATCGCCGAAATGTCGACGGGCTCTCAATGATTGCCACCTGTCTCCTCAAGATGGATGGCTCATATTGATTCCAGGATTTTCACTCTGAAAATTCCCGATCACTCGTCCTCGTGATTCCTGATTTCACGAATGCCGAAATTCCGATGGCCATGCCTCTCGTCGGAACTTTCCTCCTCCCATTCACGAAGCTTAAACTTCATGCAACTCCTAGTCAATCCAACAACTGACGGGTGTTTGAATGAGATCTGATGGTCCACAATCTCTGGAGCTTGAACTCCATACGCATCCGTAACCCCCTTGCTTCTCTGGCAGATATGACGACTAGCGGTATTTCACTAATCCTCCCCACAGACTCCTGACCATCGATCCCTTCCCTCTGACGATTCCTGCGAATGAAACCAAGAACGCTTCCCTGGACTTATCCACTTATGCTACAAACTTCCAATTTCCCTAAATTTTTTCAAAGGCCTTACTCCTCCTGAGCTCCTCACAACTTCCAGCCTCAAAGAGGACCCTTGCATGCACTCCTCGAGGCCACTTCCAACCACTCTCAGGCATTATGCACTTCGATTCTGCGCACACCTGCAATAGCAGTCCTTCGATATTTTGCTCAAGTTCGCAACCCTGGAACTCTCCTTGGCCTACACACTCCTTGCACAACACCTGTTCCCTACTGCACTCTGAGGAAATGAGAACAACCGCTACCTCTCCTGAGCTTTTAGAGACAACCCTCTGAACTCCTTGTCGACGCACTCCTTGTGGACAAATCAACTGCACTCCTTGCAGGAATCTTGCTTGGACAGAGAAACAATTGAAACTCATTCCTTCCTCCTTCCAGACTTCAAACTCAGATCTTGAAATCACATACACAGCATATAAAAGAAAATGTATAATAGGAAGCAAACATTCATGAGCATATCATTCAGCATCAATACACAGAGAATAAACAAAAAACCATGAATTTGAATCAACCTCTTTCTATTAATCCAAATATCAGTACATGGGTGTTCTTACTTATCTCTCTGCTTCTCTTCTATGCTCCAATGCTTCTAACTCACTTGCAATACACAATGAGGGTGTCTATATCATGTTTCCCTCTTGCGCTCTAAAACTGTCTAATCTAATATTCAATTCTACCTACTTACATAAATGCCTTCTACCTACTATGGATGAGAGCGGATCGCTCAAGGTCCATTACAATACATAAGTACGCCTCTCCTTAACTATCACATTTAAGTTTGGCGCATCCACTCTTCAAAAGTTTTTAAACAATTTAACATATGCTCAAAATGTGTGGCGCTTGCCCCCACGCTTGCTTGATGTTGACGATGCTCCTACATCATACTCCCTCACTTGAAAATTTTCACGGGCTCCTGTCCATGAGCTCTTGCATGGTCTGTCCATGCTTCTAAATCTCTGCTTCATTCTCCCAGCTGGCATCTTCAACTGGATGGCCCTTCCACTTGACCAAATATTCGAAGTATTCTTTCCTTCTGGTCTTCTTGCCAATTCTTTTGTCTAGTATGCTTTCCATCTGTGGCTTCTCTGCAACTGGCATCTGCTTTTGCCACTAAACCTCTGACTGTTCATCACTTGTTCCTGCTTCCTCAGCTTGGTATGGGTACAAATCTGAGATATTGAATACTAGAGAAATTCCAATCCCATCGGGTAATTCAATCTCATAAGCATTTACCCCAAATTTCTTCAAGACCCTACATGGCCCGATTTTCTTCATCTTCAATTTATTATATGTTCCTCTCGGGAACCTTTCCTTCCTCAAATGTGCCAGAATCAAGTCACCCACTTCGAATTGAAGTTCACTTCTATGTTGATCTGCTCTACGCTTATACTCCTGATTTGAATTCTGCAATCGTTCCTTCACCCGACTGTGAAGTTCCCTCATCGCTTCTGCGAAATATTCTGCATTAGCACTTCTAGTCCCAGTCTGTTCTGAATCCCTCAATTCATAAATTCCTCTCGGCTACACGCCATAGACAACCTAAAATGGACTTTTCCCTGTGCTCCTATTGACTGAGTCGTTATACGCAAACTCTGCTTGTGGTAATATATTATCCCACTGGCTGTGGTGTTCTGTTACCAGGCTTCTCAGCAAGTCTCCCAGACTTCTGTTCACCACTTTTGTCTATCCATCCATCTGAGGATGATAAGTTGAACTAAAAGACAAGTTAGTTCCTAGCTTCTTCCATAAGGTCCTCTAGAAGTGCCCTATGAACTTTGTATCTCTATCCGAAACTATAGTCCTTGGTAAGCCGTGAAGTCGAATGACTTCTCTGAAAAACAGATTTGCAATATGAGTTGCGTCACTAGTTTTGTGACATGGAATGAAGTGTGCCATCTTGGAAAATCTATCCACCACCACAAAGATTGAGTCAAATCCTCTTTATGTCCTTGGAAACCCCAATATGAAATCCATGCTAATTGCATCCCAGGGCCTCTCAGGTATGGGCAATGGTTGATAGAATCCTGCATTCTATCTCCTTCCCTTAGAATGCTGGAAAATTATGCATCTGTCCACGAATCTCTTGACATCTGCTCACATTCCTGGCCAAAAATATGACTCATTCATCTTCACGAATGTTTTTTCATGACCAAAGTGTCCGACCAATCCTCCACTATGTTTCTCCTTCAACAGATTGTCCCTCATGGAGGTCTTTGGAATACAAAGTTGATTTCCCTTAAACAACAATCCTTCCTGGATCATGTATTCTGCCCATTGGCTCCTATCTCTGAGAACTGGATTCTCAGCTACTTCATACGCCTCTTGAAGATCTGGATCATCTATGTACATGTCCTTGAGATCATCAAAACCCAACGTCTTGACTTTGAACTCTTGCAACAACAAACACTTCCTGCTCAAAGCATCAACAACTTTGTTAGCAGTACCTGAAATGTGTTTAATCACAAAAGTGAAATTCTGCATATATTCAACCCATTTTACATGTCTCTGATTCAACTTTTCCTGTTGAGTCACAAACTGCAGTGCATGATTGTCACTATATAAGACAAACTCTTTGGGAATCAAATAATGCCTCCATTTTTTTAACGCATGTAAAATAGCATAAAACTCCTTATCATAAGTGGAGTATTTCACTTTTGCTTCATTCAACTTCTCGCTGAAGTATGCTATTGGCCTGTCTTCTTGACTCAAGACTACCCCTATCACAAATCCACTTGCATCGCACTTTACTTGAAATGTGTTTTGAAAATTAGGCAACACCAGAATTGGTTGTTCCATAATTTTCCTTTTCAACAGGTTAAAACTCTTCTCATCTTCTTTTGTCCAGTGAAAAGATTTATGTCTTTTCTTCACTGTATCCATCATTGCTGCACTAATTCCACTAAAATTCCTGATGAAATTCCGGTAGCAACTAGCTAACCCGTGAAAACTTCTCACCTCAAATATGTTCTTCGGTGATGGCCAATTCTTGATCACTTCCACCTTATCTGGATCCATCCTCAATTTGTCTGTACAAATAACACATCCCAAGTAAATGAGTTATGTCTTCATGAACGAGGATTTCTTCATGTTTATGAGTAGTTTCTCTTGTTGTAATCTCTTCATCACTGTAGCCAAATGCTTCAAATTCTCCACTACTATTTTACTGAAAACCAGTATGTCATCTAAATACACAATGACAAATTTTCCGATGAACTCCTTCAGGACTTCGTTCATCAACCTCATGAAGGTACTTGGTGCATTTGTTAAGCCAAACGATATAACAAGCCATTCATACAACCCTTCATTTGTTTTGAATGTTGTATTCCACTCATCACCTTCTCTCATGCGAATCTGGTGATATCTTCTTTTCAAATCAATCTATGAAAAATATTTTGCTCCACTCAAGAAATCTATCAGATCATCCATCCTCGGCAATGGAAATCTATACCTGATGGTTATCTTGTTAATGGCTCTTGAATCAGTGCACATCCTGCAGCCTCCGTCTTTCTTCGGACTGAGTACTCTTGGAACATCACATGGACTCAAGCTCTCCCTGACCAAACCTTTGTCCAACAACTCCTGGACCTGCCTTTTAACCTCTTCATTCTCTTGCGGTGTCAATCTGTACGCGACTTTGTTTGGCAAACTAGCTCCTGGTATGAGATCAATATGATGGCTCACACTTCTCATCGATGGCAACGAATGAGGTAATTCTTCCACTACTATATCAGCGAACTCTTCCAGCAGTTCCTTAACTTCTTCTGGCAAATCATCCACTCTTGTGCTAGTCCGAACAATCTTTGGTTTTCTGACCACAATGAACCGTGGATCCTCCTTCTTCTTGACCTCTATAAGAAGTTCCTTCCCACTCATGAGAAGTACTATGTTGCTTACTTCCGGCTTCACCTCCTTATCTTTGATTGGAAGAAACATGTGAGTTCTCTCATTCTTTTCTAAGGTGTATGTGTTCATCTTACTATCATGAATCACATTTCTGTCATATTTCCATGGTCTACCCAACAATAAATGACAAACATCCATAGGAATAACATCACAGAGTATCTTATCATTATATCCTCCTATTTTAAACTCAACTAAACATTGTTTAGTGACATTTACCCGATGTCCCTTTTGTAGCCATGAAACTTTATATGGACTTGGATGTTCAATTGTCTCCAGCTCCAGCTTTTCTGCCATTTCCATAGAAACAAGAATATCCGTGCTACCACTGTCTACTATGACCTTGAATACCCTGTCTTTGGTTTTTCAAGCAGTCCTAAAAATTCTATTTCTATGGACTGAACTCTCCACTTCCTTTTTAGGTGTCAAAAGAACCTTTCACATCATCATTGATCTTCCACCTTCAGCATCCTCCGCCTCAACATTTCACCCCTAAGCTTTGATGATGTGAGTCTCTCCACCCTATTTCTTTTTATCAGGACACTCATAAGACTTGTGCCCATTCTTTCCACATTTGAAGCATTTTATTACTCCACCTCTTCCTCTTCCTCTACCTCTAGTATGAGGAAAAGTATTATTATCAGCATACCCTCCTCTCTGCTCGGTATGTTTCCCTCTCTGTTCAGCATATTTCCCACGTTGTGAACTTCCACCTCTCTCAGGTCGAGTCTGAGGTTTCTTCCAGTCTTCCTTGGGTTTCTGATTTTTATCTTGGGCAACTGATTTTCCCCTGGCTTGACTTCTGCCTCGGCCTCTCTGACCCGACTTTTAGCTCACCTTCTCTTCTTCTTTCAGAGCCATCTGATAAGCATCTTCCACCATTCGGATGGTAACCATGCTCATCTCATCTTGAATGTCATACCTCAGGCCATTCATGTATCTGAAAACTTTTTCATCATCGCTCTCTCGATGACCTGCTCTGATATTCAGCCTGTAGAATTCCTCAGTATATTCCTTTACTATCATCAGCTTCTGCATCCTCCTAAACAGAGTAATCTGGTAATCCCTGGGGATGAATTTTGCCTTCATTTTTGCAATCATCCTGTCCCAACTCTTGATCTTCTGCTTTCCCTTGCATCGTCTGTCAGCTTGTAGTTCAACCCACCACAATGCTACATGTCCCATTAATCTTGTGACAACATGCTTGACCTTCTTGTCTTCTTCGACATCTTCATAGTCGAAGTATGCATCCAGAGCTCTAATCCAGTCTAGAATCTCCTCTGCATCCAAGTTTCCCTCATAAACTGGAATGTCCACTTTCTCTTTTGCACCCATTCTGGAAATAGATCTGATCAAACGTTTGTTTGATGCATCTTCAGCTGCAACTTCTTCTTCATGTTCAACCTCTATTTCACTTTCGGAATCACTTAGATCCACAACACTGACTGTGTGTCTTTGCATTGTCTCCATGTCTTCGAGTCTGGCTCATAGATCACGCATCCCTCTTTCCATTTTTGGATTTTTCATCTGTCTACCTCTTCTTCTCGACATTTCCCTCTCCTCTTCGGGATTGGGTGATTGTCTATCTCTTCTTCTAGGAGGCATGATGAATTTTCTTCTTCTCTTCTATAGAAAGCAAAGAACTTTTCTGGGGCTCTGATACCAAAACTGAAGCATCCGCACCCCTTGCCTCGGAAAAAGACCTCTGTGCTGACCTCCCGATCTTTAAGGATCGTTCAAATTTCACCCCGAGCTAGAGCGGATCCTTCGATTCCCCCCTGGAATCGTTATTCAAATTTTACCCACAGGTCTTTTTTGACACCTTACAACCTTGTGGTCTGGTCCCTTCTCCGTTCACCACAGAAAGTCACAATCGGGTTTCAGGGTTTTCAAAATCTCGATGTCACGACCCTTTGGTTCCCCATTTCCCGATCTTCGTTTTCCCGATATGCTCCCTTTGTGCTTTAGCCCCTCCTGGATATGCCCTAGTCATGTGACCTGCCTTTATATGACCGCAATCATACCTTTTATTGAGATTAGGGGTTTCGAATGTCGAAATGCACTAAACCGCTTCTCCAAGGAATCCCCGATTTCTCGATTCTCGATTTTTCGATGGATGACTTTTCCTTTTGGGAAATCTCCCGAAAGCTTCGATCTCGGCCACACGTCCTCAAGGATGGACAGTCCTAGCCGCTTCGGGGTTTTCACTATGGAAATTTTCGATTCCTCATTATGACGAGATGACGTCAGTTGGGTCCCACGTGGAGCTCTCCTCCTTTTGGAGAATTGAAATTCGCGATTTCAAAATGCAAGTCCCCCTTGTCCCCAAGACTCATGAAATGTCGATCCTCGACTTTCTTTGGATTTCTGACACGCGTCCCTAGTGGATGGACGGTTCAGATTGACCCCCGGGTTTCGCCAACTGCAAAATCAAAACACTTACCTATGTGAGTCTCGATGATCGAAATGCCAATGGGGTTTCGATATCGTCCACATGTCCCAAATGATGGACGACTCCGATCATTGACGGGGTTTCCAACATGGATTTTCCCGATCTCTTGCTCACAGAACTTTCGATTTGCTGAATCCCAAAACTCCGATGGAATCTTCCCTTTCAGGACTTTTCCCGAGATCTTAGATATTCACCACATGTCCCCTTAAGATGGGCAGTCCTGATTCAACCTTAGGATTTCTATACTTTCGATGCCTCGATGACACAAGTTCTTTGTCAACTTAAAACCCCGGTCACTGAAATGCCGATGGGCTCTCGATGATTGCCACCTGTCTCCTCAAGATGGACGGCTTAGATTGATTTTGGGATTTTCACTCTCAAAATTCCTGATCACTCATCCTCGTGATTCTCGATTTCATGAATGTCGAAACTCCGATGGCCACGCCTCTCTTCGAAACTTTCCTCCTCCCGTTCACGAAGCTTAAACTCCATGAAACTCCTGGTCAATCCAACGGCTGACGGGTGTTTGAATGAGATATGACGGTCCACAATCTCTAGAGCTTGAACTCCGGATGCAGCCGTAACCCCCTCACTTCTCTGGCAGATCTGATGGCTGGTGGGAATTCACTAATCCTCCCCATAGACTCCTGACCATCGATCCCTTCCCTTTGACAATTCCTGCGAATGAAACCAAGGACTCTTCGCTGGACTTATCCACTTACGCTACGAACTTCCAATGTCCCTAAATGTTTTCAAAGGCCTTACTCCTCCTGAGCTCCTCACAACTTCCAGCCTCAAAGAGGATCCTTGCACGCACTCCTCGAGGCGACTTCCAACCACTCTCAAGCGTTATGCACTTCGATTCTGCGCACACCTGCAGCAGAAGTCCTTCGATATTTTGCTCAAGTTCACAACCCTGGAACTCTCCTTGGCCTATGCACTCCTTGCACGACACATGTTCCCTACTGCACTCTGAGGAAATGAGAACAACCACTACCTCTCCTGATCTTTCAGAGACAACCCTCTAAACTCCTTGTCGACACACTCCTTACGGATAAATCAACTGCACTCCTTGCAAGAATCTTGCTCAGACAAAGAAACAATTGAAACTCATTCGTTCCTCCTTCCAGACTTCAAAATCAGACCTTGAAATCACATACACAACATATAAAAGCAAATGTATAACAGGAATCAAACATTCATGAGCATATCATTTAGCATCAATACACAGAGAATAAACACAAAACCATGAATTTGAATCAACCTCTTTCTATTAATCCAAATATCAGTACATGGGTGTTCTTACTCAGCTCTCTGCTTCTCTTCTATGCTCCAATGCTTCTAACTCACTTACAATACACAATGAGGGTGTCTATATCCCGTTTACCTCTTGCGCTCTAAAACTGTCTAATCTAATATTAAATTCTACCTACTTACATAAATTCCTTCTAGATAATACGGACGAGAGCAGATCACTCAAGGTCCTTTACAATACATAAGTACGCCTCTCCTTA
>SNQJ01S0074556.1:43650-56838 GCA_010110895.2 Picea sitchensis
ATATCCCACCCAAATTCCATATATCCCTTAGAGAGGATATGTATGGTGGTTTGAGGCCTTGTTCATGGCCATTAAGATCAAGAAGATTTATTTAGGGCCTAAGGTCCTTTATTTCCTCTCTTGGCCATGGTATAGGTCTTGAAACCCATTCTTTTTATTCAAAACATACTAATGGTGCACATATTCCCAAATAGAGGCATTTTTCGAATTGCAACTATATTGCATCTTATGCAACTATATGCAACTATATGCAACTTATGCAACTATATTTCAACTCATGCAACTATATGCAACTATATTGCAACAATTTCGTATGCAACTATATGCAAATATGCAACTATATACAACTATGCAACTATATGCAACTATGCAACATGAAACTTATGCAACTTAAACAACTTTATGGAACTTATGAAACTTTATGCAACTTTGTGCAACATGCAACTTCATGCAACTTTACGCAACTTATGCAACTTACGCAACTTTACGCAACTTTATGCAACTTTACGCAACTTTACGCAACATGCAACTTTATGCAACAATGCAACTTACGCAACTTTACGCAACTTTATGCATCATGCAACTTTACGCAACAATGCAACTTATGCAACTTTACACAACTTTATGCAACATGCAACTTATGCAACTATGCAACTATATGCAACTTATGCAACTATGCAACTAGTATATGCGACTTATGCAACTATATGCAACTATATGCAACTATACGCAACTTATGAATATGTGACCTATATCCTCCTAATGTCACTTATGAATGCAACTATATCCTCCTAATGGCTCTAAGTTCCTTCTTAGAGGCCTTGAGAGCCAACTATGATGAATAAAACCTGTGAATGGTGCCCATATGGTGTCCTAATAGCCATTATTATTATTTAAAGAATACCAATGTTGCCCATATTCCTAATTGGAGGCCTTGATCTTGGTCATTAAGCACATAAGGTTCATTTAAATCCTAATTCAATTTTCTCCTTCCCTTGATGATGGTACAAGCCTAAACTCCCATATGTGATGTGAAAAAATACTAATGGTGTCCAAATCCCACCTCGAGGCCAAATATCCCTTAAACATTATCTACATAATCAGTCAATGGTTAGTTCATAGACCTTGAAGTGAAAAAGCTTCTATTGGACCTAAGGTACCTGTTTCCTTTCCTAGCCATGGTACACACCTTGAGACCTATTCTTATTATGAAAACGTACCAATGGTTCCAAAGATACCCTACATAGATCTTGTGTGGTTGTTTAAGGACTTCATCACAAATATCAGCCCTGATAAGATTCAAATAGGGCCTAAGAACCTTATGTTCTTTGCTATACATTATGCCCAAAACTTGTGAATGGTGACCATATCCCACCCAAATTCCATATATCCCTTAGAGAGGATATGTATGGTAGTTTGAGGCCTTTTTCATGGCCATTAAGATCAAGAAGATTTATTTAGGGCCTAAGACCCTTTATTTCCTCCCTTGGCCATGGTATAGGTCTTGAAACCCATTTTTTTTATTCAAAACATACTAATGGTGCACATTTTCCCAAATAGAGACATTTTTCATGGCCATTAAGCATAAAAAAGCTTCATTTAGGGAAGAAGGTCCTGATTTTCTTACCTTGGTGATGATATAAACCTTGAATTACATATATGGTACAAAAAAAATCCTAATGGCACCCATATCCCACTAGAAGGTCAAATATCTCTTAAATAATATCTACATGGTTATTTGAGGCCTAGTTCATGGCCCTTGAATTTCAGAACTTTCATTGTGAGCTTAATGTTCTTTTTTTCTTCCCCTAGACATGGTACAAGCCTTGAGAACCGTTCTTATTATGAAAAAACTATTAATGGCACCAAAGATCCCACATAGAGGATAAATATTTTTGGAACTATATGCAACTATATGCAACTATGCAACATGCAACTTATGAAACTTAAGCAACTTTATGGAACTTATGAAACTTTACGCAACTTTATTGCAAATTATGAAACTATATTGCAACTTATGAAACTATATGTAACTATATGCAACTTATGCAACTATATGCAACTATATGCAACTTATGCAACTTATGCAACTATATTGCAACTATATGCAAGTAGGTGTGGCAATTTCAACTTTATGCAACTATATAACGGATAGGTGTGGCAATTTCAACTTTATGCAACTAAAGGCAACTATATGCAACTGTGTTGGTACCAAACACGTATACTGGAAAGATAACTTATCTTCTTGTTTTAATGAGTGTAGGTACCACCAAATAGGTTTCTGTCGGATCTATCTTCCTCGAGTGATGATCAAGATATAGTAAGAGAGGTTGAAAGTGAGACGTGTTGTACTATATCTACCAGTTCTAGATCAACTAGGTTGGAAAAGGTAAGGAAAAGATTTTGTACCCACATGAAATTTTTTATTTCCAACGGAGGGTCGTGTAATTATGATGCTGAGAGCATAGGTGACATTGAGTTGCCCTTGAGGTATAAACATCTAGTGCAACGACGGGCACCTAAGGAGCTACCTGAAGTGGACATAGATTTCTTCATCGGTGGGAGGATGTATCACATTGCTCCCTTGTCCTTACATGGATTGGGGTTATTTTCCATGGATGGCATAAAGGTCGGCTATGGCATTGTAACTGAATTGATGGAGTATGTCGGACCATTATACAAATACAATCACTAGTTGATGTTGGTCCGATATACGAAAAGTATGCGGAGATACAGAGTTGCCACAAATTATATACAACTACTAGATAACAATAAAAATAAAAGGGGAAACTATGTATATTGATGGAAGGCCAAAAGCTACTGNTACTAGAAACATTGAGGGCTTTATAAATAGTACATGACCAGTGACAACAAATAAGAAACCGAATTGTATATTTGAGGGATGTGAAGGAAATCGTATATTTGTATGTGCAACAAAAACAATAGTTCCAGGTGAAGAGTTGTTGACCGATTACAACTTAAATCGAATAGATGGAGGGGGTGTGACTATGGGGGTAAATATCTTACATACCATTCAACTCAACCTTTGATTAATCATTGTTACAATTTATCGCTGCAATATTTCAAATTTTTACTGCATACATTTTTTACAATTACTTTCATAACTCTTGTTGATTAATTTATTGTCTCAACATCTATCCAAGGTGACTATGGAAAGGCACCCACTTCGCCTCAGGAGGTAAACGTTAAATATAGTAAAAAATTATGACTACAACAACTAAATTTTAGAAATTTCATTATTATTTTTTTCTGTTATTACTGCAATATTTCATTTTCTTAATGTTATAGGTGAATTTCATAACTTTTATTGATTGATTAATTGTGTCAACATCTGTCCAGGGTGACCATGGTAGAAAATCACCCGCTACATCTCTCTAGGGTGACAGTGGAAAGGAACCCACTATGCCTCAGTAGGTAAATGTTAAATACAGTAACAACTTATGACTACAACAACTAAATTTCTAAAATTTCATTTTTTTTTTTATTACTGCAATATTTCATTTTCTTAATGTTACAGGTGAATTTCATAAATTTTATTAATTGATTTATTGTGTCAACATCTGTCCAGGGTGACCTTAGTAGAAAATCACCTGCTACATCTCTCAAGGGTGATCGTGGAAAGGAACCCATTGTGCCTCAACAGGTAAATGTTAAATACAATAACAAATTATGACTACAACAACTAAGTTTCTGAAATTTCATTATTTTTTTTTTTTCTGTTATTACTGCAATATTTCATTTTCTTAATGTTACAGGTGAATTTCATAACTTTTATTGATTGATTTATTGTGTCAACCTTTGTCCAGAGTGACCATGGTAGAAAATCACCCGCTACATCTCTCAAGGGTGACCGTGGAAAGGAACCCACTGTGCCTCAGTAGGTAAATGTTAAATACAGTAACAACTTATGACTACAACAACTAAATTTCTGAAATTTCATTATTTTTTTTCTGATATTACTCGAATATTTCATTTTTTAAATGTTATAGGTGAATTTCATAACTTTTATGGATTGATTTATTGTGTCAACTTCTGTCCAGAGTGACCGTGTCCAAGTTTCACCCGCTACATCTGTCCAGGGTAACCGTGGAAAGGAACCCACAGTGACTCACTAGGTAAATGTTAAATGCAATAACAACTTATGACTACAACAACTAAATTTCTGAAATTTTGTTATTTTTTTTCTGATATTACTGCAATATTTCATTTTTTTAATGTTAGAGGTGAATTTCATAAATTTTGTTGATTGATTTATTGTGTCAACATCTGTCAAGGGTGACCGTGTCCGAAAATCACCCTTTACATCTATCCAGGGTGACCATGGAAAGGCACCCATAGTGCCTCAATAGGTAAATGTTAAATACGGTAACAACTTATGGCTACAACAACTAAATTTCTCAATTGTTAAAGTTCATCTCATTAATTTTATTCATCAATGTATTGCGGCATGGTCAATGTGGGAAGGCTCCCACAGAGGATATTGATGAGGACGCAATATTTTATTCGACAAACCCAATGACAACTGTAACGAATACCTTGAAGAAGGCTAACATAGAATATCTAGGTTTGATTAGAAAAAGACCCCTGACACAGGAGGATAGGGAAAGAATTATAGAGATACAAAATATAATAACTAATTTTAGGGTAAGTGGCATCTTCACATATTTTTATTAGCTATGACAATTTCATATCCGTTTTTTAGTTTTATATTTTGTATATGATCTGATAAAGAAAAGGTTTCCATTTGTAGGAGTTTTTAAACCCAGTGTGTGGGGAACCTATCGATCTTGCAACTGCTATAGGTAGCAGTGATGGTCCTATGCAAAACAAAGGTCGACATAGCAAAGTGCAAGTGAGGCTTTTTGAGTCTCCTGAGGTTCCCCTCAAATCCATTGATGAGCGGGGTGATTTTAACTAGCATGACATGCCGAAGCATGATGAGTCAGAGCCTGGGACTCCACATGATGACTCCAAAAAGGAACACAGTGTAGGTGCATAGGATACTATTCTGCATGAAGAAAAACGAATTAAAAGCACCGGATCACTAGATGTCACCTTTTTGGTGGATGAGGCATGTATTTCAATCAAGATTCAAAAGATTGCAGGTAATTGTCCCATTAATTGATTCATTTTTTTCATGAAATTGAAATGGACACTTGTTGAGATTATTATAAATTAATGGATAAAACGTTTCTACAGGAAACAATGTTTTCTATAGAAACTTACATGACAAAGTGATGTAGTATGACGCGACCACCACCTCGCGCTCCTACTCACAGGATCAATCAATCATTTCATAAGCCGAAGCGGCTCTTCCGATTCCCTGCTGGAATCTCTGCTAAAAACCCAATCCACAGGTCCTTTTCTTTTTCCTCGTGGTCTTCTTCATTCAACCGTGAACTCCCCCAACTTAATTTCGGGTTTCGGGGTTTCGCAATCCTCGATGTCACGAACCTCTATCCCTACGATCTCCCGATCACCGAATCTACGAAATGCCGAAACAATTTTTCCCCCGCCTTAGCCCCTCCTGGCTAGGCTCTGCTCCACATGACCACTTCACATAAGACTGCAACCTTCTCTCCTTTCGGGGTTTCGGACATCGCAATGCCTAAATGCATAAACCTCTTGTCCACGAGATTCTCGATATCCCGATCCCCGTAATGCCAATGGACGACTTTTCCTTTCGGGAAATCTCCCAAATGCTCTAATCTCCTCCATGCGTCATCCTATGATGGACGGTCCTGATCGTTCCTCGCGATTTCAGAGTTTTTGATACCCCGATGATAGAAATTCTTTGTCAACTCAAACCCTGGTATCTGATATACCGATATGTCGCTCGATCCCCGCCACATGTCTCCACAAACGGATGACTCAAATTCACTCTCGTTATTTCGAGACTTGAAATGTCCCGACTTTCTCGACCTCGATAAATCCGATATCCCGATAAGTCAATCCTTTCGGGACTTCCACCCTCCTGTTCACAAAGCTAAAACTCATGCAGCTCCCAACTGATCTGACGACTGTCGGGTATTTCGCTCTAGATTTGACGGTTCAAATCCATCCTTATTGTGCGCTCCTCCTGAGCTTCCTTCCTGGACGTGAAATCTTCAATGGTCCAGATCTCTTTTCTCCAGCTGATCCGACGGCTGCTATTCTCTCCCTCCTGAGCTTGCACACTGTCTTCCGAGACTTGGAAGAATTTCAATTTTCCAGAGGCTTCAACCTTGGCCTCTTTCTTCTCTCCAAACTCCTCACACTTTGAGCTTCGCCGCACGTATAAAAACGCTAACCCTCCTGAGATTCTCCTTTCCTTCTTACCCTTGAAGGATTCTTCAACTCCTGCGCCTCTACAAAGTATTTCCATGCACACAAAGGCGTTATCTGCCTGAGATTTCCTGTAGCTTCGACCTCCCAGGAAACTTGGTTATTCTTCCCTTTCTCCCTCAGATGGAGAATTCAGATGCCCTCCTGGCTATCTTTCACTCAAGCAACCTCTTGTTGAGCCTATCAGGGTGTTCAACAACCCTGTGAGGATTCCTCAGTGGATTCTTCCTTCAGAATACAGAACTTGAAGAGTTCTCTTCCCTCTGTGCCTACCTGCACAATGTCTCAATGCCCACCTGGCAGAGTTTCCTCTCACAGAACGTTCAATAGTTCTGTCTTCTCCTGCACACCTATGCACCTGCTCAATGCCTACTTGGTAGAGCTCCTCAGAATCCTTGGTGATTCTGGTTCTCCTATCTGAACTCCCGACAGAGTTCTTCTCAATGCACCACCGTGCATATGCTCAATGCCCACTTGGCAGAGCTTCACGAAACTCACAGCAGAGTTTCTGTCTACAACTGTGTCTCTCATACATAGCCTAGCCTCCAAGGTATTCAACAACCTTGAGGTATTTCTCCCAAGTTGATGATTTTCAGCTGTGTGCCCACTTGGCACGTCTTTGTCTAAATCTGCAAAGTTCAGATATGCAACCTCTATGCATGGCTATCAGAACCCGCAGTTTTCTATCACACCCTCCTGATATGAAGCCTCAAAGACCTCTCAAACCTAAAATCAAGAACTCCTACAAATGCAAACCTACAGCATAACAGAACACTCGCAGACATTCATTCAACACAGAAATACATGCAGGAAAAACTGCTTCTGGTTGTATTAAAAATGGCAAATGTCTGTTTTTACAAGGGTGTTCTCGAGCTCTCTTTAGCTCTCCTCTTCCAACCACTACCACTACTACTCTCAAAAAATGAGATACAAAATCTCTTTTACCTGAGGGGGCTCTTCGAGCGCTTCCCTCCAACCTACCTACCCTATTCAATTACATTGAATGGGCTGTCTAGTCCAGCATCTGGATCTAGATNCACCATCTTAAACATTTAATTATATTCATTCAAATTTTAAATGAGGTTGTGCCTCTCTTCAGCATGCGATTTGAATTCGCTGACATGGCTAGCTGGATGATGTGGAGAGATGCTCCTGCATCATACTCCTTAGCTGAAAAATTCATGAGCTCCTGCTCATGAGCTTCCCATATTATCGGTGGCAATCCTCTTGTATCCCAAATCATCCTCTGGAGCTGTTCATCTGCTCCATCTATTTGCTGCTGCTGCTCCATCTGCTCCATCTGCTCCATCTGCCCCATCTATTCGGTGGCAATCCTCTTATATCCCAAATCATCCTTGCTGGCAGTTTCTGCTGACTGGATCATCAGCTCTCTGTTCTCCTCGATCGCTGCATCCAGCTGCTCTAGTGGCTGGTCCTGTTTTTGCAGTCTCCCCAACTGCAAATTTTTTTGGCACATGGGCAGATCACTGTGATCTCCCATGCCATCCTCTTCATCTTCTTCTGTGGCCTCAAGTTGCCACTCTGCTGCAGAATTCATCTCTGTAGTCTCTTCCTGACTAAATTTCCGTTCATTCACCTTCTATGACAGCTCAACTTCTGCCAGTTCTCTTTCTGGTTCTGGATTGTTTAGACAATCCTCCAACATCTCTATCTCCATCTCCCATGGAGTGATAAATCTACCTGCCTGCTCTTTGGCTTCCTTTGCTGCTAGCTTCAGTGCTGCAGCTTCGTTCTTTTCATCTCCCTGGCCGAAATCATTGAGCCATTCCTCAGAATACTCATTCTCTTTTCCTTCTTGGGCAGCTTCAGATATCTGCTCCAATTCTTCTTTCTTGACAGTCTCAGCTGGCTGTCCCTCTGTTGTTGTTGCATCTGCAACACATATTTCTGCCTCCTTCTAGGCAAGTGGTAGGAATATCTGTATTCCCCCAATCATTAGAAGGTCCTTCAGATCCTCCTCTTCTGTCAGCTGCATCTGTTGATCCAACTCTATCTTTGAGCTCACCTACTCTGTCATCTCTTCTGGCTGATTCCAACTCATCTTCTCATCCTTGCCCACCTGGCAATATGGGATGTTTCCACTGTCCTCCTGGAAGATTATGAGATCAACCGATCCCATCTTCATCAGCACTCCTTTATGAATTGAACTCACCTCCGAGTCCATGAGACTTTCAGACAGTCTCGAATGCTCATCTTTGCCCACCTGGCAATATAAGATGCTTCCACTGCCCTCCTGGCAGTCTTCGAGATCCCGCAGTGACCTCATTTCATTGCCCAGCTGGCAATGTGAAATTCCCTGGCTGTCCTCATGATAGTCCCTGAGATCCCGCAGTGATATCAACTCGTTGCCCACCTGGTAATCTGGAATTTCCTTTCTGCCCTCCTGACAGTTCTTGAGATCTTCAACCGATCCCAATTCACTGAGATCTCTCCCAATCTCCGGTTCACATATCTGAACCATCTCCTCAGGTCCGTCAAGGTTTTCAGCATACCTCAACAATCCTTTTAACAACCTCTGCTGTCTTCTGACCATCAGCTCCTTGACTGGCCATTTTTCTTTTGCCTTCCTCATGGGCCATTCATACACCCATCTCGGCTTGGATTTCTACTGCATCTGCAATGCAATCTTTTCTATCTCTCTCTTTATATTAGCGAGATCTTCATCTATATCTTCTTGGCTCCATAGCTCTGAGTTGTTCCTTCCATCATATCTACGGCCTTCAGTAGCCATGTTGCTGTCTTTGTTGGCTCTCCTAGAAAACCTGCTGCTGTCACTCTACATCCCGAGTGTTTCCAGCTTCATCCTCCAGTCCTCCTGACTGCCTTCCTGATTGCTATCTACCTGCAAACAACCATCACAGAGTCCTCATCAACCTTGTCTTCCTTTACCTTCTCGCTTCACCTGAAATATACAAGTGAAGTCCCGCTTTGATACCACTTGATGGTGTGTATCAGAGTGCTCTCCTATCTCCTATGCCTCCCTCGCCTGAAATATACAGACAAGAATCGGGCTCTGATACCACTTGATGCAGTATGACGCGACCACCACCTCATGCTCCTGCTCATAGGATCGATCAATTATTTCATGAGCCGAAGTGTCTCTTTCAATTCCCTACCAGAATCTCTGCTAAAAACCCGATCCACAGGTCCTTTTCTTTTTCCTCACGGTCTTCTGCATTCAACCATGAACTCCCCCGACTTAATTTTGGGTTTTGGGGTTTCGCGATCCTCGATGTCACGAACCTCTATCCCCATGATCTCTCGATCACCGAATCTCCGAAATGCCGAAACAGTTTTTCCCCCACCTTAGCCCCTCCTGGCTAGGCTCTGCTTCGCATGACCACTTCACATAAGACCACAACCTTCTCTCCTTTCGGGGTTTCAGACATTGCAATGCCTAAATGCATAAACCTCTTGTCCATGGGATTCCCGATATCCCGATCCTCGTAATGCTGATGGATGACTTTTACTTTCGGGAAATCTCCCGAATGCTCTGATCTCCTCCACACGTCCTCCTATGATGGATGGTCCTGATCGCTCCTCGCGATTTCAGAGTTTTCGATACCCCAATGACAGAAATTCTCTGTCAACTCAAACCCCGGTAGCCGATATACTGATGGGTCGCTCGATCCCCTCCATGTGTCTCCAAAAACGGATGGCTCAGATTCACTCTCGTTATTTCAAGACTTGAAATGTACTGACTTTCTCGACCTCGAGAACTCTGATATCCCAAACGCTGATATCCCAATAAGTCAATCCTTTCGAGACTTCCACCCTCCTGTTCACGAAGCTAAACCTCTTGCAGCTCCCAACCGATCTGACGGCTGTCGGGTATTTCGCTCTAGATATGACGGTTCAGATCCGTCCTTCTTGTGCGCTCCTCCTAAGATTCCTTCTTGGATGTGAAATATTCAATGGTCCAGATCTCTTTTCTCCAGCCAATCCGATGGCTGCTGTTCTCTCCCTCCTGAGCTTGCACACTGTCTTCCGAGACTTGGAAGAATTTCAATTTTCCAGAGGCTTCAACCTTGGCCTCTTTCTTCTCTGCAAACTCCTCACACTTTGAGCTTCGTTGCATGTATAAAAATAGTGACCCTCCTGAGCTTCTCCTTTCCTTCTTACCCTCGAAGGATTCTTCAACTCCTGCACCTCTACAGAGTATTTCCATGCACACAAAGGTGCTATCCACCTGAGCTTTTCTGTAGCTTCGACGTCCCATGAAACTCGGTTCTTCTTCCCTTTCTCCCTCAGATGGAGAATTCAAATTCCCTCCTGGCTATCTTTCACTCAAGCAACCTCTTGCTGAGCCTATCGGGGTGTTCAACAACCCTGTGAAGATTCCTCAGTGGATTCTTCCTTCAGAATACAGAACTTGAAGAGTTCTCTTCCCTCTGTGCCTACCTACACAATGTCTCAATGCCCACCTGGCAGATTTTCCTCTCACAAAGCGTTCAATAGTTATGTCTTCTCCTGCACACCTATGCACCTGCTCAATGCCCACTTGGCAGAGCTCTTCAGAATCCTTAGTGATTCTGGTTGTCCTATATGAACTCCCGACAGAGTTCTTCTCAATGCACCACCGTGCATATGCTCAATGCCCACTTGGCAGAGCTTCACAGAACTCACAGTAGAGTTTCTGTCTGCAACTGTGTCTCTCATACACAGCCTAGCCTCCAAGGTATTCAACAACCTTGAGGTCTTTCTCCCGAGTTGATGATTTTCAGCTGTGTTCCCACCTGGCACGTCTTTGTCTGAATCTGCAGAGTTTAGATATGAAACCTCTATGCATGGCTATCAGAACCCGCAGTGTTCTATCACACCCTCCTGGTATGAAGCCTCAAAGACCTCTCAAACCTGAAATCAAGAACTCCTGCAAATGCAAACCTACAGCATAACAAAACACTCACAGACATTCATTCAACACAAAAATACATGCAGGAAAAACTTCTTCTGGTTGTATTAAAAATGGAAAATGCCTGTTTTTACAAGGGTGTTCTCGAGCTCTCTCTGGCTCTCCTCTTCCAACCACTACCACTACTACTCTCACAAAATGAGATACGAAATCTCTTTTACCTGAGGGGGCTCTTCGATCACTTCCCTCCAACCTACCTACCCTATTCAATTACATTGAATGGGTTGTCTAGTCCAGCATCTGGATCTAGATCTCATCCTTACAAACATTAAAGGCCTATCTTATCTATAGCTTGCGCAAAGGCACGACTTCATAGCTCACCAGCTTAAACATTTAATTACATTCATTGAAATTTTAAATGAGGCTGCGCCTCTCTTCAACATGCAATTTGAATTCGCTGACGTGGCTAGCTGATCTGGAGAGATGCTCCTGCATCACAAATAATTATAGTTGTTTGGCCCCACCATTCGCACACGGTGGAATGGCCAAGATAACAAAAAGAAAGATGATTTAATAGATCACATGGTAAACTTGTTTAGCAACACTTTCAACAAGAAAGTAGTTACAAAGTTAGTCGGCGAGAATTTAAATACACCAGGGCCTAGTATAGGGATAACTTGCAAATAGACCTTAAGCACGAGCGCCCTCCCATGGTTCCCGAGAAAGAGTGGAAGGCGCTAATAGAGGATGAAAATGAGAACTTGTTTAAAAAACAAGGACGACAACCATGAGATGGTCAAGCAAGGTACAACACATGTCATATTATTAGTGAAATATGAGAATTTATGTTTTTCTTTCCTGTTTTAAGTAACAATTTCGATATCTAATGTTTTTCAAAAGATTCACATGTAGGCTACCAGACACCTCCAAAGAAACAAAGGCCAGAGTGGAAAAACACGGCTAGCATAAGCTAGGCCAGGGTGGTTATGGAAAACTAAAAGCCCGAATAGTAAGATTTAAATGATTAACTGTGGTTAATATTTATTTAACAATAGCGAACAAATATATGTTTTTGTTATTGGTATTTTTAATGGTGTTATGCATTGCAATTAAATATGTTTGACACTGCTACCACTAAGGAGGACCTGAACCTTGGTTACAATGATGGTTTTAAAAGTGTGATTGAATATAGAAAAATCTTGGGCCAAACTCCTATCTCCCCAGCGACGCAAGTAAATCAAATGAATAAGGAAACCGCAGTAGCATGCTTGTAAGTCTATTCGTATTTTATTATATCACCCTTAACTAAGTATTTATGTTTGTTTTCAAGCAGCAGTGCTACCGCAATAGTGAATCAAGCGATATTCAACAAACACCGCGTCATACAAGGGTCCACTTGTCCAATGATAGTGTAGAGCAGAGTACCCATTCCGGTATGTATGCTTCAGAATTAGAAATATTTACTGTGATTGTAGATATTTATTTTCTGACTTATACTTATATATTATCTTCTCAAAATTGAAGAGCATGTAGCTCAGGAGGGTGAAATGCGAGAGCAACCAAGTGGAAAGGAAATTAACATACCAATTGTCCTAGCTACAGAAACAGGTAAAGAGCAATAGTGTAATGTTAATCAAAACAATGAAATAGTTATTTCAATTATATTTCAACATATCGATATGATCATTTTCGTTGTTCCAGTTCACCACCCTAAACAGATGCTAGCTAACCCTTCTCAGCAACGTACCAAAAGTATGGTACATGAGCGCACACAAAAAATAGAAGGACAGGGAACACAAAATACAATGTCCTTGGATGATTATGATAACCCAATTGTTAGTTTTATGAATGTAAAAAAACATAAATCAAAGAAAAATTAGATGTATAAATTCATGACTTGTATTTGGATCTTTATTGATGTTTATATGTTCATATGTTTTGATGACTATCCTAGTTATGCATTAATGTCT
>SNQJ01S0074557.1:13536-25046 GCA_010110895.2 Picea sitchensis
TTGAATGACCTCCACTATTATCACTATGGGCCCTCTAGCCCCCCCCCACTACCTCTCTAGCTACCTTACAAAATAACACTCAACCACAACATCATTTTGATGCAAAGAAGGAGAAGGAAACTTTCAAAGAAACAGAGAAGAGTTCTTGAAGGAGAATGTAGCCTCCACATTGAATACTACATAGAGGTACGATACTCCTATTTTTTATATGCCTCAGTCTTTGGATCATACTTACAAAGGAGAGAAAACAAAGAAAGTAAGTAACTTAAAGGATTTCCTGTAATCTTGCTTTAAATTACTTAATCATAAGAATGCCATGGATTTGTTTACAAGTATGCTTGAGAAATATAACATAGAGGAAGTGGTAGGAACATAACCAAACAAGATTAATTAGGTCCATGGAAAGAAAAGAACTAGCAGAGAGTTTAGATTGAATGTAAATATATGAGACTTTAACATGGGAAATGTTATCCTAGACTTAGGATCATATGTCAACATTTTCCCAAGGAAGACTTGGGAAGCAATGGGAGAACCTACACTAGGGTATTCCAATATCCAATTGGAGCTAGAAAACCATGAGAGAGTGATTCCCATAGATAGATTGAAGAATACAATAATGGATCTAGATGGTGTGCGCACCACAAAAGAGTTTGAAGTAATGGATATGGTGGATGAGTCTATAACATTTCCAACACTACTGGGAATTGATTGGGTCTTTGATAATCATGCCATAATTAATTTAAAGACTAGAAAGATGATATTTGAAGTTGGGAACTTTATGGTAGTAGCACCGTTATATCCCTCAGATTATGAAATATATGTAGAACCTTTGCCTGGCAGTTTCCTAGAGGATGATGTGAACCAGTTATATAGGACTATTACATGAGATGAAGACTATGTGAATCCAACTGCAAATGGAGTACTCAGTTGGAGGAGTATTAACTACAACATTTCATATTCGGATACTGGAGTAGAAAACTGGCAGCAAATATTGCATGAAGTCTCTACTAGGAGGTGCACCAGAGTTACATGCACAGTAAGATGGGTTGGGACATAAGTAAGACAGTTTCCCATATTTACGATGAGGAAAATTTAGAAAACTTCATGACAGAGTTTGAATCATAGGTTTTGGATAGTCAAACATTATTAGTGTTAGATATAACACTAAGAGACACACATGCACGATGGTGGGGTGCACATAAGGAGGTAATTCAGGACTGGTGTCAGTGTAAGCGACTGATGTGCATAAGATTTGGTAGGATTGAACAAGATAGACACTTACAGAAGTATGATGGAAGAGTGAACCCAAGACATCACATAAATGATTGTGTCACTAACTGGATATTGGTACCACTAGGGGAATGGATGCATTACTTTATTCATACTTTTTAAGTAATACCAAGTAATTGATATAAGGAGAAAGAACTGCGCAGAGAAACTGTAAGCTTGGGCGCAGTGCAACAAAACTTTATTAGGACCTTTTCATGTGAAAGTGAGAATCCATTGGTGGATCTAGGATTAAAAAGGATAAAAGGGAAGATATTTGAAGAAAATGGGGTAGATACAGTGATAGTAGACAAATATTATAGAAGAGAAACACATGAACAATTAGTTTATTGTTACCAGGTCGCAGAGGATGAAGAAGCAGAGGAAAAAACATGTGACATACATATAGTAGAAAGGGAAGGAGAAAGAGGGTTGGAAGGAACCTTGTTACAATCAGAAGAGTTAATTTCACCTATGAGGATTAAAAAGGTCAATATTGGGACTGAAGAGAATCCCAAGATATCCATCATTGGAGATTACTGGGACAATGAGGCAATGGAAAAAATAACTGAATTACTGCGTGAGTATAGTGATTTATTACCAACCACATTTTCAAAGATGAAAGGAGTAGTAAGAGAACTTGGAGAAATGAAGATACCCATCAAACCAGATGCAAGACCAATTAGACAGAGACCATACAAATTAAACCCTATCTATAAGTAGAAAGTTAAGGCAGAAATTGACAGAATGATAGAATCAGGAATCATAGAGCTCATGGAAGAATCCAAAAGGATTAGTCCAATGGTGGTATAGGAAAAGAAAACTGAAGGGATTAGGATATGTGTGGATTTGAGGAAGTTAAATGATACATGCCTACATGATCCTTTTCCTACTCCATTTACAGATGAGGTGTTAGAGAATGTGGGAGGACATGAAGTGTATTCCTTCACAGATGGATTTTTAGGTTACCATCAGATCATAATTTCTCTGGAGGACTGGTACAAAAATAAATTTGCAATAGAGTGGGGGTCATATCAATACATAGTAATGCCATTTGGTTTAAAGAATGCAACAACAATATTTTCCAGAGTAGTAGTAGCTGCATTCAAGGATTTTATACATAAATTTTTAGAAGTTCATATGTATGATTGGATAATATTCAGTTGATTGAAGGACCATGTAGAAATTATGAGGCTAATGTTAGAAAGATGTAGGCAATGTCCTATTTCCTTGAACATTAATAAATGTATATTCAGTACACCATTTGGCATCCTACTTGGACACATTGTATGAAAACAGGGCTTGTTAGTAGACCCTGTAAAGATTGTTGTTATTGTCAATTTACCACCACCAAAGTTAGTGCGTCGGTTGAGAGCAACATTGGGCCACACAGGGTACTACAAGAAATTCATAAAGGGATATGAAAATATTACTGTGCCCATTGAGAAGTTACTAAAGAAAGACATTAGATTTCAATGGAATGATGAATGCCAAGAGAGCTTGGACATAATGAAATAGAAGATGGTGACATCACCAATTTTGATCTTTTCAGATTGGAAAAAATAATTTCATGTGCATGTGGATGCTTCATCCATTGCACTTGGAGAAGTTTTGGCACAACCAGGTGAAGGAGATATTTATCACCCAATATATTTTGCTAGTAGAAAATTGTCTGAGTCCTTGCAGAACTATAATACTACAGAAAAGGAAGGTCTAGCTATGGTATATTCCCTACATAAGTTCAAACATTATCTATTGGGTCAACACTTCAAGATTTTTACAGATCATTCCTCTTTGAAGTACCTAGTTAACAAGCCAGTGTTGGGGGGGAGGATCTGTACACAGTTGTTATTGTTTCAGGAATATGATTTTGAAATCATAGTAAAACCAGGGAAGTTGAATGCAGGACCAGATCATCTTTCAAGAATTACTATTGTAGAGGAGCCAAATAAATTGGAGGAAAAGTTTCCTAATGCTAACTTATTTTCTATTCATATTGTTGATGATTATTTTGCTGACATTGTTGGGTTTTTGAGCACAGGAATGGCTCCAAAGGAATTTACTGTCGCACAGAAAAAATAGTTGGTAGTGCGCACTGCAGACTATCAGCTGATTGCAGGTCATTCATACAATTAGGTGCAGATGGAATTCTGAGAAGATGTGTGATCGAACATGAACTCTTTATGGTGCTAGCAGAAGCACATGAAGGGATAGATGGAGGGAATTATGCAGGAAAACCTACAACACAAAAGGTGTTGCGCCTGGGATTAATGTGGCCTACATTACATAAGGACACAAAGGAATAATGTCATACCTGTGATGTCTGTCAGAGGGTGGGAAAACCATCCAGAAGGGATGAAATGCCACTTATGCCCCAAGTAACTTTACAAGTATTCGATAAATGGGATTTTGATTTCATTGGAACCATTAATCCACCAGCAAGGAGGTTAGGAGTTAGATACATCATCACTGCGACATAATACTTAACCAAATGGGTAGAAGCAACCCCAATGAAGGATTGCAGTGCATAAACTACAGCACAGTTTGTCTTTGAGAATGTGGTGACCATATTTGGATGTCTTAGAATTTTTTTGAGTGATTAGGGAACTCATTTTATTAGCAATACAATCAGATCTATGACAAAAGAATTTCAAATACATCATCAAAAGAGAAAACCTTACCATCCCCAAGAAAATGGTACAGTAGAATATTTTAACAAGATTCTAGAGAATGCATTGACAAAGATTTGCAATGTGAATAGGGATGATTGGGATTTGAAGGTATCAACAATGTTATGGGCTTACAATACTACATGCAAGAAATTTACAGGAAAAACACCATTCTAACTGGTGTATGGGTAGGAAGTAGTGGTCCCATTGGATTATTTAGTACCTATTCTATGCATTGCAACAATCACCAACATGATATAAGAAGGTGTTGTGTTGGAAATATTGGATCAAATGATGGAGCTGGAAGAAGAGAGCATCTTATCAGGATTTCACCAGAAGGTATAGAAAGTGAAGGACAAAGATTAGCATGATATGAACATAAAGAAGAAAATATTTAAGTAAGGAGATCTAGCTCTCCTCTATGAAAACATATATCTACAACACCCTCGGAAGTTCAAGATGCATTGATTAGGGCCTTATTAGGTAGAGGCCATCACAAATGGAGGTGTTGTGCAACTAAAATATCTTGCAGGGAAGAATCTTAGAGGAATGGTGAATGGAAGTCGACTGAAAATGTATCAATACAGTTGACCTAACAAGCTGAGGTAAAAATAGAGATACAAGGTATGGTTGTACATATTGTATATAGTATATGTTAGAAGAAAACGACAAAAATCCATAAACAAAAGAAATGTAGTAACAAGACAAAAATATAGGAGAATAATAGAGGTTTTGATGTGATAGAATTGCTAGCATTAACAGTGCGCCACAAAAAAACCAGTGTTGAAGACACTGGGTGCTCGGAAATAGTTGAAAGTACAAAAGTGTAGCATGCAGGAAAAAGTGAAAAAGTGAAAATTGTCAGTGCGAAATAACTGTCAGTACATCGTCCTACCTATAAAGTTGGAAAAAGGGGTAAATGTGGTCATTTGTGTTTTTTCGCTAAGGAGAAGAATGAAGAGAAAAATCTAAGCACGAAAGAGTGAGAATTTGGGAGAGCAGGTTGAGAATTAGAGATCAACAGTATGAATCTTAACAAGATGTATCCACCATGAGTTGGAGCACCGAGCAGGGTCGATCGAAACATGAGAAGAAACGCTTGGGTGACACAATTAGGGACACAAGACATGCCGACAATCATGGATGTGGATGAAATCCATACGTTGGAATATCATCCCACTAGCACGCAAGTGGAGTGTAATATCCCTTAGCCGAACCCAATTGTAAATGTAATGAAAATGTACTTAAGATGGTGAGTTGTTTGACATCATTTTTGTAATGCACCTTTCATGGCATAATGCACGCATGTACTGCGCAATAAAACAATGTAGTGTGCACATTCCCAGATACCGCGTGTAGTAACTAAAAAGTGTGTGCAATATTGAGGCCAGCGAGCCTTTGTGTATATGATATGTGTTATAGGCTAGTGAGCCAGTTATTATAAGCTGGTATGCTTATGTTTTGGAATTAGGCCAAAGCACCTAGATGTTAAAGGCAAGTGCGTCTATTTTGTACATATCTCATGATTAATATAAAATGCATCGTTGCGCGTAGACCGACCACGATAAAAGAGATGGGGGACTAAATTCCACCTGTTAGGGAAAGGGAGGGCCAAAAGTTAAGGAAAATGGATAAGCTAGGGAGCTTAAGCCAAAAAGGAATATTATATTAATATTTCTTAAATCATAAAGTATGGGTAATTATTTTATCCTAAGTTCTAAATTTGGGGACAAGTGGGCCAAAATAGCTCCCAACATGACAAGTGTCAAGTTGGGGACATGCATACATATTGTGGGAACTTAGTTCATTTTCCTATATTTTCCACGATTCTTTCCATCATTCCATCCATCATCCAGCCATGATTCCATGATCATTTTCACTCACACATTCAGTTATCTTTCATACATTCATTTCACTATACCAGAACTGTATCCATAGCCAGATCTATTAGTGTAGTTGTTATCTTGGGAGCGGGATTGAAGAAGTGAGTTGTTAGGCCCATGGGATATTGAAGAGGTGGGTTGTCAGGCCCGTGAGCAATTCTCTGAGTGAGAGAATTGTTGGAAATTGATTTCCTGAAGGTGCTAAACTACAACTATAGTGCTATGAGACTTCCTGTCCAACCTATTGCTGAAGCTCGGAAAGGAAGTGGCGTAGTCGAAGGACTATTGAGAAGAGAAGGGTCACACTTCTTGGGTGGGATAGGCATGTGGGGAATGAGGGATTGTAGGCTGTCAATTGAGTGAGAAACCGAGACGAAGTCTTTTTTGTTGTCTATGAGCCTTTAGCCTGGTTAGGAATCCCTTTACCCGGGTGGAGTTTAGTCCCAGATCGGGGGTGACTCATCGTTGAGAGTGATGAACAATGTGGTCTAAGGCTGGGAAGTTCGTGGACGGTCTACACATAGTTGGTGATATTCCTACCAAGATAAGTGTCAACTGTGTGATAAATTTACATGCTGCATTGTTATTACATGCTTATTTTATGGGTTTATCATATGTGTGATTATAATGGTCTATATGATTATGGGTATTTCCAGTATATGATGCATGTCTGTGTTACAGTTATTTCAGTATGAAATCGTTCATTTCGTAATGTATTTGTTTGTTACGTTTTGTATGTAAAGCTTCTACAAGAGTGCTACGTGTGTATATTTTAATTGAATGCAGTTCGAAAAATTTATGTGGCATAGCTCAATTCAATGTTGGGTATGTTACAGTATGATCCGCAGTGAGAGAATGAAAGTGTTCTCTGGAGTAGCATGGCCCGACCATGGTGGTCGGGGATGTTACAACATGGTATAAGAGATTCAATTTTCAACACTAAGCCTGGATGGGCCGAGCAAGTTGAGTTGAAGTGAAATTTCACAGAGGATTAATTTCTAAGTGGCCAAATTTCAAGTCACAAAATGTCCATGGAGAATTTTAGAAGCAACGACGCAGAATTGGGAAAAGCCCCAATTTCTATTGTTAAAATTCATGAGAAAATGAAGAAATTCGGCCAAGTGATGAGATAATACTGATTTAATATTTTTTTTTAGCAAATTCAGACCTAGAATCGGTCGAATTTGAAGTTACAGTGAAGCCATGGCAGATGGAGCGATATTAGTAAATAAAATTATCAATTCGTGAATTGATTTTGGGTAAATTCGTTCCAGAAATGTCAACCCACAATGATTTTTTTTTGCAGAGGTTGAATTGGTGTTGTTAGGATGAAATTGATCGAATTTCATAGTTGTAGAATGTCTATGAAAATTGGGAAAAAGTTAGGAAAAAGCCCCAATTTCTGCAGTGGAATTCACGAGGAAATGGATGTGCATAAAAATGAATATGCGCAGGTGAGCTTACTAAAAATGCATGTTGCATAGTGAAAATCATGTGATAGGTAAAATTAGGCACTGTGTGACAAGATATTGGCATGCTGGTGCACGCGATAAAATTCAGTGCCACATGGAAAAATGTTAGTGTGCAGGTGTGCGTGCTAAATTTTGGTGTCGTGCAGAAATATGTTAGTGTGCTGGTGTGCGCGCTAAATTTCGGCGCCGCGTGGAAAAATGTTGGTGTATAGGACTGCGTGATAAATTTAGCATTATGCCGTGTGCACACACATAATAATGACACACATGGTGTGCGTAGTGTTGGCATAGCGCAAAGGAATTTTGTTGGTGCATGCACAATATGGGTATATGTTTTCGTGCGACAATTTAGTTAATGGTGCGCACAGAGTGTTGGTGTGCAGTGAGGGTGTACCAAACTTTGGTATGGTGCAACATGAAGAGTAATTTTCATGTGGAATATCATTGTGTGATACAAAAACTGCGCGCAACAGGTAATAGTGCAAGAACCAAAACAATGCGCAGTGGATATGGGCGCGCGACACAAAAGTAGTGTGCACTAGTTTTGGCATAGCCAAGAAGTGATGCGTAGTGGTTATAAGTGCGCAGAGCACGATTTACCTTGTGGTGATGTTGTGCATGGAAATTATGGTTGTACATGTTGAAAATTGTGCGTGAAAATTCATTTGGAGGGTGAAAAACAGTGGAAAAACAGTGAATTTCCACGACATTTTATACTGTTTGAAGGTCATCTTTTTGCAACGCGTTTTTGAGGGCCTTAAGAGCGTTTTCAGCAACAAAAAAACCACAAGAACAAAGTCAAGGAATAGTTTGTCTCTACAACTCAAATGAAAGATCTCAGATAGATCTTTCTAATGGTGTAAATTGTTCGTAAAACAAAGCTTTTACGAGAAATTTACAGCTTAAACAGTGGAGGGTAAGTTTTAAGACCCAGCTAGCTTCAAAGAGCCATAACGTTTTGCTCCAAAATCAGATTGAGGTGCAGGAGCAGTCAATAGAAATTTATTGAACCATAGAAGATAGTACCAGAGCTGAATTAAAATTATGGGCATGTTAAAGAGGTTTAAAAGGGCAAATAACGTACTTGTACCATTTCAGATCAAAAACACAAATTGGCCTAGAACTTCAGCGGGTTGTAACTAGCATTTGGGTGCACAGAAAGAGATGAAACTTGGACATAGTGTCCATAATATGTATATGAAGAAACCAAATTGAGATCCTATGAAATATACAATGGAGCAGGTGAAAAAATTCAAGATTACAGTGCAGAGTTGCGCCAAGTTGAAAACTGAACAGAAAAATTAATGGGAAGATTTCAAATAGCATTAACTTTCCTCTCAAGACTCGGAATTGAGCATGTGAGAAGGAGTTGGAAAAGACTTGGACAGTGGAATATAATTATCCACCCAGGAAATTAATCTAAGCATCCAATTTTTTAGGAAATTAGAAGAAATATTTCTGATATGTAATTGAACCAAAATGGTTCATATTTTTCATGAAATTATTGAAACAGTAAGCCTGACAGAGTTTTGTTGGTTGCACATTTTGCAGAGTTAAAACAACAACTAGATCAGATCGATATCAACATAGATTCTAGAGAAATGGAAGAGGCACAGGGCACTTACATCCAGGAAGATGAATTCAGAGGGATGGATGTCCATATGGGCATTGAAGGAACAAACTCCAATGGACATGGAGAAGGAAGGGATGAAAACGTAAATATGGAAAAGACCATAAAAAATTTGCAGAAGGATGTCCAAAGCCATAAAGATAATAATGAAAGGCTTATGAAAGCCAAGGAGCAGTAGGATGAATTCAACATGAAGTTATTGCAGAGCTTGAACATAACAGAAAAAAAATTGGATAAGGAGAGTGGCTCAAGCAAATCTGGAAGTCAGAGATCTCATGATGAGAAAATAAGAGCAAGAAGTGCTAGTAGACATCACCACCACTCCCTGATGCATTCCAATAAGAGAGAACACAACAACTCAATTCCATCCCCTGTCAAGAAGCATAAGGGGTTTGGGGTGGATGAGTTACGAGCAGAAATGAATAAAATCAAACCTCCTACATTTGATGGTGAGCACAAGAAGGATGAAGATGCAGAGACATGGCTGTTGGGAATGAGAAAGTATTTTCAATTGCATAATTATTCTTCTCATGCAGAAGGTAGAATTTCCATCTATCAACTCAAAGGAAAGGCATCCATGTGGTGGGACCAGCTTGTGCAGGTGCAACACATCAAAGAGAAAAGTGTTACTTGGAGGGAATTCAAGAAGTATTTTGAGAAGAAATACTTGAATAAGAGATACTATGACAAGAAAATGAAAGAGTTCTTTGAACTCAAGCTTGGGAGTATGACCATTGATGAATATGAGAGAAAGTTTTTAGAACTGCTGAAGTATGCCTCTTTCATCAAATATGAGACAGTTAATATCCAAGGTATTTGAGTGTATTTCCACCCTTCATCAGTGACAAGATACAGTATGATGATCCCAAAACATTGGAGGACACCATAAGGTGAGATAAATTCCTATATGATCAACATAAAGCAAGGCCAACTTTCCAAAAGTATTGGAAAGACAAAAATAAATTCAATATGGATCAAAGGAAGAAGGGGACTAAGCCACCATTCTTCAAAAATAATCCTCAGGGACAAAAAACTCCTAGAGAACCCAGAACAATGGAGACAGAGGGTCAAAGGCCAAGGCATCCACCTATTCAATGATGGGGTTGTAAAGGAGATCATATGTTCAAAGATTGTCCTCACATAGGTGAAAAAGGGAGGACTATTCACAATGTACAGCAAGATGAAACAGTGGAGGACATGGGCAAAAGTGTACCCAGGATCTATGCAGCCCTGGACAACAAACAAGCAAAGTATCATTCACATATGATTGAAGTGGAAGGTATGATCAACAACCAAACCATTGCTATTTTAATTGATTCAAGAGCTATTCATAGTTATATAGATCCTAAGATGGTGGAAATTTTTCATTTTCCATGAAGAAAGCATGGAAAGTAATGGTTGGTGTAGCTGGATACCAGAGACAAAAGAAAAGTTAATGAGATGGTTAAGTTATGTCTTATGGACATGAATGAGCTGAACACCAAGGAAAATTTTAACATCTTACCTTTAGGTTCCTATGACCGTCTAAATGGGGTGGATTGGTTGGATCAACATCATGCTCTCCTAGATTGTCATAACAAAGCATTTATTTGCTTGGATGAGGAAGGGAATCTAAGGAAAGTGCAGAGAATTCCCAGGGCAATAACCATCAGAGAAATTTCAACATTGCAGTTGAATAAATGTTACAGGAAAGGGTGTCAAATATTTGCATCACATATGGAAGAGAAACCTAAAGATAAGGTGCCAAATTTGAAAGATCATGCAGTCCTGGAAGATTTCGAGGATGTGTTCAAGGAAGTACTAGGACTACCTCCAAAGAGAGATATTGATTTCTCTATAAATTTAATTCTTTGAGTAGCTCCAGTTTCAAAGACTCCTTACAGAATGAGTACACCAGAGTTGAGGGAGTTGCAAATGCATCTTGAATGAATTCTGAAGAAGGGGTATATACGCCCAAGTGTGTCACCTTGGGGTGCCCCAGTCTTGTTTGTGAAGAAGAAAGATGGAACATTAAGATTGTGCATTGATTTCAGATAGTTGAATAAAGTGACCGTAAAGAGAAAATATCCTCTGCCAAGGATTGATGATCTTTTTGATCAATTGAAGGATGCAAAGATATTTTCTAAGATATATCTTAGGCCAGGATACCATCAAGTAAGGATTAAGGAGGAAGATATCAACAAGACTACCTTCAAGACAAGGTATGGTCATTATGAGTTCACAGTAGTGGCATTTGGGTTGTCAAATGCACCAACTATTTTCATGTGCTTAATGAATGGTGTTTTCCGAGAATATTTAGACAAGTTTGTCATCATCTTTTTGGATGACATCCTTGTATATTCTAAGTCAGAAGAAGAGCATGGGCATCATTTGAGGATGGTTTTGCAAGTTTTAAGGGAGCATCAGTTATATGCTAAATTGAGTAAGTGCTCATTTTATCAGAAACAAATTCACTATTTGGGACATATCATTTCACAGGATGGGATAGCAGTGGATCCTGAGAAGATAGAAGCCATTAGAGAATGGTCAGTGCCAAAGAATGTGAGAAAGGCGAGATCGTTCATGGGTCTTGCAGGCTACTATAGGATAT
>SNQJ01S0074558.1:8358-20822 GCA_010110895.2 Picea sitchensis
TTCATTTTTCAAATTATAAATATCTTGTTCTAAATTATTATAGGGACAATTGCTATCTAGATTGTTTTTCTTATAAAAAGTAGAATTAATAGGTGCAAAATAGAAAATTGCTATATACATCTTCTTAGCATTGGTGTCTAAAATTTATATCCAAATGTGTATTTATTTAGAGGGTCGATCTTATGAATTTGAATGTGAGGAGAAACTCTCTTTCTAATATAACAAGCTATGCCTCCTATCCCTCTACGATGGGACTTTTTGTTCCATGCCGACCACAAGACAAATCCTTCTATGTTAGGGACCTTAGACTCTTCATGCTCCCAAGTTTCGACTAGACAAATAATATCAATATCACTTGGGATCCAACTTATCATAGGACCTTTGTGCCATGGAAAGCCACGATAGTTCCAAAAAAGGATCCTGAGTGTCCCAAATTCCTATTTATTATTATCCTTCTGGTCTCTATCCCTTATCCTTAACAATAGCTTTTCAATTTCTAATTATTATTCATTTTCCTTCTTTCATGGCTTCTTTTACCTTTTGAACTTCCTTCCTTAATTCAACTTGGTCTTCGGGAAAGAGGTCTTCATTTATAAATATTCTTGACCCTTTTAAACTCGGAGATTTACCGAGTATGCTATATTTATGGTCATTACAACTTACTTTGACATGAATCAACGTATCTTTGTCATCAATTATTTTTCCTAGCCTCTTTGCTTCCATGAGGTAAGTTGTATCAATTTGTGATTTATTATTTAATTCTCCTTTTACTATTGCTAGCATATCCTCCTCTTTTTTTTCTTTTATACCAAAAATTATGAAGTTCAAGGCTCTTTTATTACTATCATGGTCAAATTATGGGTTTGATATCCAATTTGTTTTCCAGATTAGTGAGGGTCAAATTGTTGGTTAGTTTTTCTTCTAGCTCTTTAATCCTATCTCTCAAGTTGTTATTTTCTTCAGCCTCTCCTTCTTGGGTTGATTGTTTATGTTTTTCCATTTCTTGAATCATATCCTTCATTGTTTGTAATTCACTCTTGACCCATAAGAATCTATCATCTTTTTGAGTTGGAATGGTATCTTTGAAGAGTCTAATTTTTTTATCAAACATTGTCTCTAGCTCTATTTGGAGTTTTAGGACTCTTTCTTCACTCCTTTTTTCTAGTGATTTTGGGGGACCTCTTCCTCATAGGCTGAGTTTTTGGAATAGGTGGTGGAGTGCTCATATTGAAAAGAGTGCTCATATTGAAAAGAAGAGAAAAAATTAACAATTATTATTTTGAATTGACTTTAAAAATGAAAAATAATTTTCTTAATTGATAATAATGATATCAATTATTATATCTCAAATCAATTTTTACTTATTAAACTTAAAAGAAGTTCCTCGTTCAAAACTAAAGAGAAGTATTATTATCGTTCAAAACTATCGTTTATCCTTATTCAAAACTACAAAGAAGTAATAATATTAAATAGAATAGTAATAATTTAAATTATTGATAATTTTATTTAATTATTAATATCAATATATTAAATAATAATAATAACATAATTATTTTAATTTTAATTTTTAAATTATATAAATAGATATAAATATTTTAATTTTAATTTTTTAAATATATAAATAAATTTGTATTGAGTTAATTATAATATATAATAAATTCAAAATTAAAGTTATTTCTTATATCAAGAGTATGGGGAGATGTTGTTACTTTATCCCTAAATTAAATAACATTACATAAATTTGTATTTATTTAAGTTTAATATTTAATAAATTCAAAATTAAAATCATTTATTATATTAAGATAGTCTAGTATGATAGTATGAGGGAGATGGTGTCAGGTTAGTCTTAGTTAAATAACATTACATTAAAAAATATTAAAGTCAGTTTAATTAAAAAAAAATAGCAATAAAAAATAAATAAAGTCTATTTAAATAAAATAAAATAAAAAAATATTAGTTAAATATATACATAATATAGTATATATGTATGCCTAGATTCAATTAAAAAAAAGACTATTTAGATATATACATAATATATATACCTAACATCTCCCTAGATCCAACTTAAACTTGTATTTTATTGATAAAATTTCTTAAAATGTAATTTTTTTTATTCTATATCAAATATTAATATTTTTATATTAAATAATAATAAAAATATTTACACATTAAAAATTGTGATTCCTCTATCTTGTGTTGATAAATCCAGATTTTAAAATTGTGATTCCTTTATGTTGTGTTGAAAAATCCAGATTTAAAATAAATTATATTGTTATTAATAAATATAACAAGCACATATTCTAAAGCACCGTGTATAAATCAGTCTGAAAGCATCATGGTATTAGACAGTGGCAGACATGGACTAAGAGACAAATTAAGGGCACGGATGAGTTGTTTTGAAGAGAGAACCAAAGATAAAACAGTGGTGCAGAACATCAGGACTTCAGAAAATAAATAAAGGACAAAGAGAAACGTGATAGTTTACGATATCCATAATCCAATGTAAACTTTGGAAGAGTGTCGACCGTGTGTGTATATATATATATATATATATATATATATACACGTCAGGACAATCCATATCATGGCCGTAATTTAAACTAGCTGTTCGTAAGGATCTTTAGTGCCGAGTTTTGAATATAATTGTCAGGTAGTTCAGTTCTGCTGAGAGGAGATTGCAGCAGCACGCCTTTAATTTTGTAATCAAATTATTTTAATTCAAAACGGATGAAGCAAGAACCAAATAGATTATAGGTGCTGTAAATTTTATGTTCAACTGAAACGCCAGAAAATCTTTGTTTGGGGGCTGTTTTAATCGAGAAGCCAAGAAAATGGTGCGAGCATTTTTTGGGTAGTAAATGAGAGACTGGTAGTCATCAAAGTAAAAGCCCATAAACCAGCCAAAACCATATAAGCCGCAATTTGAAATGAATGCCTATCATGAGTTKAAGTTAAGAAAAAACATATGAGCCGCAATTTGAAATGAAGGCCTATCATGAGTTTAAGTTAGAATCAGTGATTGCACAATGATATGCATATATTTGACACCAATCTGACTAAAATCATATAAGTTTGTKTGTTTGTTAGTTGAATCAGATCAGCAATGATTTTCTCCACTGTTGAGAAAATACATGAGTATTAATCWGCATATACAAAAAGCGCCGAATATACAAACGATTGCCACCCAAAGTAGCATTTGACGGTCCTGGTATCCATCTCCATGATAGCAGAAGTGATAAAAACTGACCAAAATTCACTTCTGACCGCTGATCGAGAAATTCGTATAAAGTTTCTTAGTTCTGTAAGAAGTAAAGCCTCCGAAAACGAAGGAGAAGACCTTAGACCGGTTCAAAAATGATCAAAAAAGGGGTCAAGGCACTCTACTTGAAGAAGAAGAAGAATAAAAAAGAAGAAGAAGGAGCAGCATACAATACATTAATCTGATTGATCTGAAGACGACGACAGGATGAAAGGTCCAATCCAACCAGTTAACTGCACTGCATACCTCACATTGATCAGGAATCATTCCATATACTGAAAATAGGGGCGTGGCAAACTGTGAGGCCATTAGGCCTCTGAGCTAAGGCCTGTGCAGGTGCAGTCGTCATCCAATTGTTATATGCAGCTGCATTTGAATCGTAGTTACCGGCCTTCACAGTACCTGTAGCTATCTGCTGCTGCTGCTGCTGAGGCAAGTAATAAACGCCCCTGGAATAGGGATCACCGTATAAGTTCATGCTTTCATAAGCTGAATTGCCTTTTAAACTCCCTTGTTCA
This sequence comes from Picea sitchensis, assembly GCA_010110895.2. NCBI lineage: Eukaryota > Viridiplantae > Streptophyta > Pinopsida > Pinales > Pinaceae > Picea > Picea sitchensis. The sequence goes on from SNQJ01S0074558.1 coordinate 12,136, forward strand.
CTTTGACCAAAAGAGACCCTATTAGTCTGGTTATCGGTTGCTCCCATTGATTGATGCATAGTCGGTGTATTACTTGCCATCAGAAGCCCACTTCCAGCTAAATTATTAGCTGAAATGTTGGTGAAAAGTCCTGAAGTAGAACCGGCGCTATTGCTATCCACAGAAGGGGATTCCTGCAAGGTCATGAGGTTGTGCAACACAGTGGCATTGCTAGTCATCAAAGAGGGCTGGAAGAACTTCTGGGAATGGAGGGAATGCAATTGCACTTGGAAATCTTGAGGTTGGTTTTGTTGCACTTCCTGCTTGCACCACATCCCTCTCTGCTGGTTTGCATGGTTCTGAAATGCAATCAGAGGCCATTCATGTCCGGTTTTGGAATTAGTAGCATTACTGTAATTGCTGGTTGCATACGAACTTAACGTACTGCTGTCTTCGTCATTGCGGCGTCCATCCACACTTGGATCTGATGGCTCAGCTTCCTTTATGCGTTTAACATGTCCTCCAACGGGCAATGTACTGCTAGCGAGGATGCTTTTAACATCATACCTACTCATGTCGAAGTTTGTCACAGCATTCAGACCTCTGAATTTTATGGCAGCGATGTCATAAGCTTCGGCTGCCTCTTCTTGGGTACCTGCAAAATCGTCAGAAGATCGATCAATACAACATTGATTTTTTTTTCGCATTTAGTTTGGAAAAAAATTATGGTGCTTACTGAATGTTCCCAGATATAGATCCTTGTTGCCAGCAACTCTTCCAATTCTAGCTTGCCACCTTCCATGCTGATGATGTCTGTAGAATGATTTACAGAAACAATGTTAGCAACTAAAACTTCTTATAGCCCAAATATGTATTGAAATGAAAGAACAGTTCGATAGCTAGATGCTTCAAGAGTTTGTGCTAAAATATTATTCATCTTTAGAATGTAGAGACGAACCTTGTGACTCCACGGTACATAGATGCGCCTCTAGAGAATCCACTACTCTTTCTGCACCAACAATAATGAGCTCAATCAAAATCCAAATTCATGAATCGGACTAATTATCTTGAGATAAGTTCAGAAATATATGTACCTTCTCAGAGATGCAACGTATTCTTGCCTTGTCATGTGTTTCATTTCCTCCAGCTCTTTCTCATAATTGCTGATCTGCACATGTAATACATTGTGGTATACCTTGAGAAATCGAAACCTTATACAGTATACAAGAAAAACTACAGAGGATCGAAATCAAAGTGTGGGATTTAAAACGATGTCATACAGGAAAATTGGTGGTTGTTGTTGGACCCCAATATTTGAGAGCTGCAAGATCGTATGCTCTCGCTGCCTTCTCTTCTTTGTCATATCCACCTGTATAATCAGCAAGGCCATTTATCAGTTTCAGATCGCAAAACTCATTTTATGATATATATGTATGTTACATTCACAGTGGCAATGTACATCACGCTCAATCAATTGCCTTGGATCTAGGAAGCTCATCATCGGCTCTTAAAGGATCCTACTTGTCCTAACAAAGATTCTATTTATCTGCTCTTCTACATACATAAAATGCAGGCTAAACCAGTTCCTTAGCACAAAGCGAAGCTGTGATAACGAACAATAGCGAATGAAAAACGAGAACAGGAAAAATCGGTATATGTAGCTATTATCTACAGAAGAAACATAGAGGATGATGCTCACCTAGATACACTGTAGATTCGCCATCGGTGTCGTCCATATGGGTAACATCCGGACATAAAAAGTACGCTGATGAGAATGTTGAATAGAACATATCGCAAATAGAAGACTATGGAAAGTTCAATAGGATTCCTAGAAATTACCTTGCCTGCCCTTGCGTGTCTGGCCTTCTCTTCTGCAACTGTTATCCCATAAATGAGCTTCATAACGCCCCGTCCACCTATGCCTGCAATAAAAATATAAAACCAAGGTCGTTAAACAGGAGATTTAAGACCCATTTCAAGTCTCAGATCGATTACATTCAAATTACTATATGTTCCATTTTCTTATATATTACCTGGTGACTCCACGATATATTGAAGTCCGCTGTCCAAATGTATCTATGGATTTTCTTGTCGCGGGTTCTGAAGTAGTTGGTTTGTCTGGGATGAGACGCTTCTTGCTATCAGGCAAAGAGGTGTCTAGGGTTCCATTTTGAGTTGCGGCTGGAACAATGGCTAAGGAGGTGGTGGACTGAGAAGTTGGACTCATGGAGAGCTTTAAAGACTGAATATTTGTAAGGGTATCCATACCCTCTTTTGGCTGCTCAGGATTTGTTGCAGTGGTAGTAGTTGTGATCGTTGAACATGAAGCCCCGTTACCATAATTGGTATTAATGGTATTAGTCATCTTACTCTCTGCAGAGGAAGAAGTAGGCTGAGTCCTCAGCCATGTCTTGATCATGGAAAGCCCATTTATGTTATTATTGTTGACTCCAGATGTTTGCGGGAGTTGCAAAGTGCACTCAGGGAATATGTATTCGTTGGAGTTGTGATCATATGAATCACGGAGATTCAAGCTGTGTATGGCACTAACGCCGGACAAAGATTCCGCCTTGATGCTGTGCTGATCGTCAGAACGTTTCGAAGAATTAGTGGCCGACAATTCCGAGTCCGCAATGTCGAAAGCGTGGAAGCAATTAAGTCGAGCAGAATCGGACATGAAACTCGACTTCATATCGCCATCATTGAAAGATGGCGCCGCAGTGCCATACATGTCGTTTAAGTTAGCAGATGGCTGAGAGATCTCGCTTGTTCTGCTTTCCGAGTACTGCCCGCCGCCTCCTCCTAAAGAAGCGCCACCCAGAAAATCCTCCAGTTTGGGGCCTTCACCATCATGTCTCCTATTATTGTTATTAGTACTCTGGCAGATCATGTTATGGTCATACCGCGAATCGGAACACATATGATCACTTCTGCCTCCAACCAACATTGAAAGATCCGCGCTGATCAAATGTTGCTGGGACTCCGCATCCTGCATGCTCCTCGTTTGCTCCAGGTTCTTCAGATGCCAGTCTACAAAAACACAATATACACCATATTAGCAACAAATACTCGCAACCGAAATGTTCGACTGCGTACTATAATCAAGTACATTCAGAATGGATCCATACGACTACTGCTACTAGTACTAGTAAAGCCAGGCCATGCCATACGAATCTTCCTAATAGTCCAGCTGCCGTTGCACTCAAATAAAATGATGTCTTTACACACTAGAAACTTTTGTCAGTATTGAGTTATGAATCAATTTTCTTTGCTTAAATCTAGAGTACCACCGTACCCAAAATCAGAAATTATCCCTACTAAGAGAATACCGTTATCCAAGCGCCGCCATGACAAATACTACTGGAAACAGAAGCCCTAAAACGAGAGTGGATAGTTTGCAAATGGAGTTGAAGTACCCACCTTCGTTTTGGGACCGGTTGATGGAGTCGAGGATGTAGAGCGAGCCGTCAGACCTGAGAGTCATTTCCGGGGGAATATGCATGTGCATAGGAGGCGGGGGAGCCTGATGAGCATTGTGAGAAAAACAATCTCTGCTCCCGAACCCTATATTCATATTGCTCGGGTCAGCCACACTAGAATGCACCATACTGCTCGTTGCTACCGTCACCGCCGATGCCGATTGCGACTGGCTCGAATCCTGCAACTCTACCGTCATATTGGGGGAAAGTGAGAACCCTAGCCAATTGTTCACCGACCCCATCCTTTCCTTTCCTCCGGAATCGGATGGATCCACAACACAACACTGCACTACTTACGACACTTAGATGTGTATATGCGAATGCCAAGGCCAACACCAATACCAACAACAACAACAACACCAAATTTGTATTTGGAGTGCACAGATATCCTGGGCGGCCCCTCGTGGATTCCGATAGCTTGGAAGCAAACGTTTGCTTTGGATTTTGATTTACACTTTGGCGGCCATGGAAACGAGTGTGATGAAGAAATGTGTGTTGAGGCGAGCAGCCATGGCAACTGATTCAACAGCAGTAGAAGAAGAAGAAGCAGCGGCGGAGCAGAATACTTGATGGGGTTTTGAAAGGAAAGAAACTAGGGTGCGGTCAAAAGCATCTTCCTCACCTCGGCCTTGTATTGTATTTTATATTGGGAAGCAAACCCAAAGCTGAATGGCCCTACAATCAATCAAATCGCACCTGACAAACGAACGAGGATCCGCTTCCTTGCTTTATCTATCAAAACCCCAACCCCGTCGTCGTGTTTATAACCTTCTCAGACATCACAGATTGGGAGGGAGGGGGGACAAGGGTTGAGAAACGTCATTTCAAAGCCAGCAAGAGCGGAGGGGTCGTTAGAGGGGTGAAGGAGCTAACAGAAGAGGACAGAACAGCAACCGGACACACTTGACCAACTCGGGACCGCCGGTGTGAACCAATAGAGACACCCAGTGATCCTCCGTCAATCGTACCCTTGCCAAAGATTAAAATATTACTGTTTAAGGTTAAATAAGTAAATTCATCGAGAGTCGTATCGACCGCCACAAGCGAATTAACGACGTGAAGCCAGCCCAGCCCATTTTTCTACTATTATCATTTCTTTTTTATTTGCGATAAGATGGCTTGGCCGCTCGTATCACGCTAAAGAGGGGGACAAGAATGACCAACATGCGGGGAATTCAAACGCGGACGTGTAATCTGGATGAGGACAGGGAGGGGTGCACCCTCATCTCACACGCGGGAAATAATATTAATATTAATGACAAGCTATTTTTAGTAGTTCATCGAATTTAAATAATTATAATAATATTAAAATTAATGACGAGTAGTTCATCCAATTTAAAGGGGTAGGTTAAAGATTGTCGCTAGAGGGAAGGAGCTGGCAGAAGAGGATTGAACAGCAACCGGACACACTCTTGACCAACTCGGGACCGCATGAAAAGGAACCAACAGAGACTCCAGTGATCCTCCACACCGTACTACAAAAAGATTAAAAATATTATCGTTTGGCTGTTAAATAAGCACCATCGAGAGTCGGTCGACTGCCACATGTAGCTAACGACGGTGTCATCTAAATACTTTTTCTACTTAATATCATTTTTTGATTCTATGATAAGATGGCTTAATGCTCATCACAAAGAGGGACAAGAATGACCAACATGGGGAATTCAAACGCTGGGACGTAATCTGGATGAGGACAGGAGGGGCAATCATCCTCACACGCAAAATAATATTAATATTAATGACAAGCTATTTTTAGTAGTTCATCGAATTTAAATAATTATAATAATATTAAAATATAATGAGTAGTTCATCCAATTTAAAGGGGTATAGGTTAAAGATTTTTAATAACGAAACTAAACGGGAAGAATTTTTGGGAGATATTATTTGAAATCAGAGAAATTATTGGATTAAGATTTGATGATTTATCTATGTATAGTCCTATAATTCTGAGAGTTTTCAGCATGCTGAATCCATTCTACATTCAAAAAATTTTGAACAAAAAAGGACTCAATTCATTTAATTTAAAAAATCATTTTGTAAAACAACTAACCAAAACCAATTTAAAATGACTAGTTACTTGTATTATTCATTGTTCGCCTTTCACATTTGTTTTTATGTTTGTGTTTGAATTATTATTATAATTAATATAATCTTAGAGTACGTAGAGGGGTAGGATTTGTGGAAGAATCCCATGATCCTCTCGCCTCCCTCCAATAATAATAACATAAGATGCCAACATGGAATGTTACAACTTGTTCTTCCAATGGAATTTCACTATCAATGTTATATCTCTGCCATCATTCATTCTTTGTTGTGAGTACACAGTGCCTATACACGTGTGTGTTGTGTTATGGACACATAATGAAAGAAACTTTGATGAGTCACACTCTCTTGAACCAAGATATCACCTAAAGTCTCTTATGATTGGGGAATAGATTTATATAAAGGGGTTGGGTTGAGGATAGCCATGAAAATAAGTGAGGAACAAGTAGACACGGTCTATGATTGAAAGAATTAGAGTTTCAAACTAAGAGTTGTTGCCATTTGTTTTCTTTCTTCAATGTTGAGAAATGCATATACAATAATGTGAGTATTTTATTGACCTCGGTAGCCTTTCAATTCGACTCCCCTATGTGATTATTTCTCTCTCTTGAAAATTAAGTTCCTTGTGCATGCAAGCAAGTGTATGAAAGAATATATAAACATTAAAGGCACAAAAATCAAGGGGATGGGAGAAAAGTTTGGTTCAAGGACCATCAAGGGTAGGGATAGGGATAGGTATAGGGAAAAGGGACTATTTACAAACACAACACATTACACTTTCATCGATACGGGCTTATAAGAGGAAAGTGGGCCCTTATGTTCAAAGAGTATATAATCCAATTCCAAGTTAAGCTTCTAAGGAGTGCATGTGCCAAGTTGAAATATAATAAGTTAACAATGTAGTTTGTTTTATGCATGTGATAAATTGATATCTTTTTGGATGTTAATTTCATGTGTAGTTGACATTATAAATGGTATTTTCATTTGAATATGTTTTGGAATACATTTAAATCTTAATATAAGTTAGTAATGTCTTTATGGATGTTAGCAATGTAACTTAGCAATTTGTTTATCGATGTAATTTAGCAATTTGTTTATCGATGTAACTTAGCAATGTAATTCAGTAATTTGTTTATGTAAGTAAACAATTTTTAAGAGAAAATTAATGGTCATAAGTAAACCTTTTGCTACAAGGAAGCACAATTCTATCATATTTTCTAATCTATAATGGATTATTATATGATTTATCATTTATATTGGTATTTTATGGGTGGAAAATTGGAGGAATTAGCTTGTAAAGTCCATTTTAGGGGTAAGTCCCAATTTGGTGATTTGGAGTCTTGAAAATTCAAAAACCGGTTCTAGGCATCAAGCAGCATATTTTGGGGTCAAAACTGAGTGAGCATAGTTCACAACCCCTCGATGTTGTTCTACACATTCAAAGCTTTCCAATGGTGCAAAAATTACCTTAATCGGAGTTTTATATGTGGAAGTTATGCCTCTCGCAAATTGACCTACCATGTTGGCCACCATGGTACCGAGTGGATGTCACACCAACCCCATGTGGGGCTAGCCATGTCTAGAATTTCATGAAGATTCTAGAGGGTCCAAAACCCTAACATTAATTGAGGGCAGAGGCATGCAAAATCCCTAATCCTAACCCTAGACAACTATTAGGCTATGTTAAATAATGGGCCACTAGGAAAGAAAGGGATCATGTTGTTTTGGTATTGTTATTGTTCCATAGTTGAGCAAGGCATCTAGGAGTGGGATATTGAAGTATAATAGAGAAGGTAGAAGATTTTGTAGCAGCTATTCAAGCCACAATGTCCATGGCAACTCCATGATGAGTGCCCTTTTTTTTGTACTTGTATTTCATAACTAAGAAAAAGAGAGAAAAACATAGACCTCACCTTCTAGCTAGGTTTTCCCTCATATTGGGTTTCTCATGTCACATCTTTTGTTCATTTGTGTGGATGGTGTGTTCATTTGCTTGTTTCTTTCATTTCGATTTTAGTTATTTCTTTACATTTGAGCGCTACACTACTAGTAATATTAAATATGAGATCTAAGGTAATAAACTGCATAATAAAATATATTAGAATAGTGTAAGATCTATTGTGATGCACTGTCCTAGTGGAATATCCACAACAATTTACAAATCATTTTCATAGGATTTATACACATCCCCAACCACTTATTCATATTGTCAAAGTAATTGAACCTTGATCTAGGATGCCATTACATACACAATTCATAGTTTCTAAAATGATCATTAATCTAGTTTATTGTATTTAGTAGGAGAATTGGTCAAATATTTTTCCTTCCCATCAATTTTGTAATACTGTATAATCTAATGCAATATAGAGTGTACATCATGTATAGAGTTCAACAATCTCATATTATTCTTGAATACTTGTTCTCTAGTTTTCTCCCTTATATAAGAGGATGCCACACTATAGTTAATTGTGTATTGAAGTGTGCTTCCTTGTAGAAGAGGATGTCACACTATAGTTAATTGTGTTCATATCATTAGGTGACCCCAATCATTCCACAAGGCATAATAGGAGAGCGACACCATAAAAAACATTTGTAGGTTTACTATAGATGAGATAATAAAGAGTGTCACTTTATTAGAATAGCTTGTGGGAGTGCAGTTGAAAGTGTCTTCCTCATGAAGGTACATATACAAACATTAAAAAGAAAATACAAAGAAAAAGTAGATAAAAAACTAGAAATATGTTATGTTCTAATGGAGGGGTTTGTACAAGATGACACATGATAGGGAGGCTTTCTAATTACTACTATTTTGGAGAAAGAAAAAGGCTAAGTGGATGTGGGGGGTGATCTAGGTGGATATCAATGGCCACCCACCTTTTCCAAATGGCTCAAAACAGTTTTCTGACCATTTTGGCAATTTACTATTTTTAGCAGGTTTTAACTTCCGGGGCCATTTTGAGGGCCTAAATGAAGGTTTTTCGAGATCGAGGTTCTCAATGATAGTCGAAGGAATGATTGAGCCCCAAAAATGAATCTCCTCTACGATACCTTTCCAACGAGCTATTACACGCCTAAAACGGAGATCGTATGCAAAAGTTACGACCCCGGGAAGTTGATGTACTCACTTACCCAAACGGGGCCCACATGACTTTTGGCGCTTCATCTCCTAGGGTTAGGTTTTTGGAT
>SNQJ01S0074558.1:23570-33738 GCA_010110895.2 Picea sitchensis
TCTCTGTACATTTCTTTGATTAATAGAAATCGTGTATTACTGTATATCTATGTTTATGGTTGCATATCTGATACATTTATGTTATATTATTGAATATCTGCAATATCTCTATACATTTATTTATTATATCTCCGCTCTCATTTCGTGCCGAAAATAATCTGGATTAGGGGGTCATCTCTTCCCCAATGAAATAGTTTGTATTTGAAGGTATAATGCACATCAATGGGAGGTGGATCCCTCAAATCAAGATGAATTTTTTTTTAACCTATCACACCAACATTTTTAAGGTTTAGATATCCCTAAGAGAGATATTGGATGACTATGATTCTTTGGAAAGGTTGGAATGATCAAGCATGGGCTTCTTGAATATCTACAGCTTATAATTAATTTAAGCAACATGGGAGTTTGTGTTATGGGCTTCCTCCTATTTATCAATTAATTGTTTGGTGACAAACGACTCATTGTTGTGGCTATTATTTGTTATAGGTTACAATATTTGTTAGATTCGTAGAGAAGTAGGTTCTTATTATGCGACTTTATTAGATGCTTTTCATTGCCTTGTTGTTTCTCATGACTAGTATCCCTAGTATTTTATTCTTTTATGGTGTCATGTGCATGTTTGATTATAGCTTGTACAACTCCATTTTGAACTAAATAAATGTTTTGATGTGTGATATAAACATGGAAATTTTCTTTTAAACCATTGGCATATTCAAGACTAAGGCCTTTTGTCTTTTAAACCATTGCTAGCTTCAAGTCTAAGGCCTTATGTAACAATTTACTTGTCTATGACATCCTCATATGAATTCTGTTTTTCTATAACTAGGTTGAAAAAAACATGTGGTCTTAAGGAATTGGTTAACTATTTGAATAGTTTCTTAGAGTCTATAGGTGTTTTATTTGGATGGATGATTTCATTCAAGATGAGCACATGTGCATTGACTTATGAAAACAATCTTTTAGCTAAGCATATTCCATGACTAGGGGGTATTTATTACACAATTGTTTTCCAAGACTTGCACCTAGCCCCAACCATTTTTGCAAGTACTATTGCACAATAAACACAAGCATAAGCATGACCGTGTCCTAGGTGAGAACTAAAATATAATGGGAGCTTTAATGACACCTTGCTTTCACTAACCCAACACACCATTGTTGACATGCTAATTTGTATTTTAAATGAATGAATTACTCAATGCCACCTACAAACATGAGCTAGTAATATTTCCTACTTCTCCTTTTCTAATGCTAAGTAAAAATTTAATGTCAATGTTGTAAGGACAAAGGGTGTCAAAATCATGGACAAATACATCCACAAGCTATTGGAATTGATATATATAATCCTATGACAAGTGGTGAAAATGATTGAGGTAAGAGCTTTGGAATCACATCATCATACATTATGGGATATGAACATGAATGAAAAAAAGGAGGCCACATGTAAAAAGTGTAGGTCTAAAGGTTAAATGTTTTGGCAAAAGATGAAGGGGTGCCCTATCCATGCAAATATGATGAGGAATAAGCATGCTAAAGGTATCTATGAACCTACATTCTAGAAATATTCACATATTATAAAGGTTATATTGAGGTGTTTAGTAACCATAAGGTTGTACATGAGCAAGTAAGAGTTAAATAGGGAAGGCACATAACTTTTAAATAACATATTCTAATATCGAAGAGGTTACTCAAATACTATTCCCAAATGAGTGTGAAATTGTTAATATACTAAGGAATATATAAACAAGGGTGAAAAACAAGAATATGATGGTATGAATGAAGTTAATCAAAACCTAATCCATGGGTTCTCAACATGAAGTGTTGAGAAACTACTCCATGTGAGATTACAAAAGGAGCCTTAAAATACGCCCTATGAATGAAGCCATATTAATTCATGGATATGGAGTGAGGGTTTGGAGAGGAAGGGAAATCGGGGAGTTGTAATAGTAACATGAGGCATAAAGGTATTGAGCACACTCACATGTATTTCCATGATAACATGAGGCGTAAAATCCTGAGGCACACTTACATGCATTCCCATGGTGACACAAGGTTGAGATGAGATTGGATCATGAGACATGAATTTGGTAATGTGATTTTTGGGTTGAGAAGTCATGTGCCTTATCAAAGTGGTTGATTAATTATGTATTAAAGTAGTGCCGTAGGAAGAAGGAATTGAAACTAATGAAGCATGCATAAAAAGAGGTCTTAAAGAGATTGTTGAATATACACCTAAGACTTAATGGGTTGGAAAAAGCATAGTAAAAAATATTTCTTGAGAATATAAGGGGGAGTGTTGAGCCATTCCGGTTTTCTGTCTTTTATATTGTTGGATTACAATCAAGTCATTACTCCCATCTTGTATTTCCTCACCTAACAGGTTTTTTTTTAGTACTTTTCAAGTGATAGGAATCTTATAGGAACAACTAACACCGAATAATTCAAAGCCAAGGCCAATCCTTCTAATTTAAAACCTACAATGGAGAGGTACCATAAAGGAAAAATAGAGGAGAGAACTTTATAATCTAAACATAATTGCAAATACCAAAAGGTTCACATGTTGAAAAGATAAAATGAAAAAGAAGAAAGAAAAAAAACATTAGTCCCATTATGATTACAGAAAGAGTGTACACGATAAGAAATAAATCAACTTAAGGATAAACGTGTGAAGGGGAATCTAAACAACAATGATCCAAAGGAAGTTGTTATGAAATCTCTCTTATGGTTTCCAACTTGAGGTAATTATATGTATGAGAAAAAATCTACTATAATTTCAATCTACTCTAAGGTTTTAAGTGAATAAGCAAGGTAAGAGAGAAAGGTGCTTAGGTAGTTCATGAATATTGCAGTTCTAGATCCAAAGGATGATGAGCAAAAGTTTGTCATCAATATGAAGAAATATGAAGCTATAGGAGTTATGACAACCTATACGTCCAGGGAGATTCACTTTATACAAGTGGGATCGATTGTCCTAATCAAGTCTCAAAGAAGATGAAGATCCTATTTGATAAGATTGACAAAAGTTAGGTTATGTAGATTGAGAAAGAGTTGATCTCTCTTGATCCTCTCTCCTTTGAAATAGCTGAATATTATTTGGCTCATGTGAAGGAGTTATAGTTAGTATTGGGTGAATGCAAAATGATTTTTCCAAAGAAGTGTGGTCATCTCATAGAATTGATGTTGATGAACCCAATGACACCCTATGATGTATAATGTTTGACATTCCATGATATTTGAGTGTCCAAAAAATAAAATGGTAAGGATTACTCCTTTAACTCTTTCTGTGGTTTGCTAATTAGGGCATAAGAAAAATTGATTGATGAAAGGAAACTTGAAGTTAAGAAACAAGCCCATTTACTGAAGGACAAAAGTTGACATAACTATAGATAAAGAGGTCAAGTAAGAAATTGGGAGAAAGAATGAGAATGAATCAACCAAACTATGAAGAAGAAGCATGATGATTAGGAATTGACAAAGAAAGGTAGGAAGAAGAAAACATGTTGTTAGTGAAAGAAATTGGGACATATGGAGAAGGCTTGATGGAAAAAGACTAAAGAATTAGAAGAGAAAATCAAGAATCTTGAAGGAGACATGTCGACTAGATTATAAACCATCCTAGCACTAAACTTAAAAATATAAGGTGGATATCCAAGTGTTCTTTGTTAATGCTTCTTAGGCCTTGCATTCTCACACTTCTAAAAGTGAGTGGATACTCAACTCTGGTTGTACCCATCATATGATTAAATATGCTTCTCTCTTTTCTTCATCGAGTAAGGCTATAGCAAAAGAAATCTTTGTTGTTGATGATTATGCTCTTATATTGTTAGTTGTGGTGAAATTGATTATCATAATGGTTTGATCATTGATGTGTATTATGTACCAAGTTTTAGTACCAATATGTTGTCTATACCTCAACTAATTAACACTGACAATAAGGTATAATTTTGGCTAGATTGGTTTGTTATGAAAGATATGCATGATAAATTCATTGTTTTTGTTGAGGGTATTCTTCATCCTATTACAATTTGTATAAGTTTTGTAATTTTCATAGAAAATATATAAGATCAACTATGCTCATAGCAAACATTGATGATTGGAGAAAAATCTAGCATGAAAGAATTGGAATATTGATTTTCTGAAGTATGAAGTTGATGGTAAAACATGACATGGTTGGCAAACTACCTAGGGTTGTTTCCCCTGATGGTGTATGTGAAGGATCTATGGTGGTTAAGCATCACCAAGTTACATTTGAAATAAGGAAGGCATGGAAAGAAAAGACTCAATTGGAACTTGTCCACGATGACCTATGTTCCTTGAACAAAGCACCACTCTAAGCAAGTGAAAAGTATGTCTTGGCTTTCACATATGATTTTTCTAGGTATAATTGGAAATATTTCTTTAACAATACGGATAATGTATTTGAAAAATTCAAGAAATTTAGGGTAGTAGCTAAAAAGCAATGTGGTCAATCTATGAAATGTTTAAGATCAAACAATGGACGAGAATATGTGGGAAATATTTTGAAAGTTACTTATCATAGAATGATATCTCTTGGTAGATATCAATTCCTTACACACTACAACATAATGGTGTTTCTAAAAGAAAGAATCAAACCTTGGTCGAAATGACATGTGTTTGATTCAAGCCAGAGGCATGTTGACTATATTTTGGGTCAACTGCTCAAACTATCTTTTGAGTATGATTCTTACCAAAGAAATATGGGACATGATTCCTCTTAAGAAATGGAGTGGGAAAAATCTCTCGAACAAACATCTCAAAGAGTTTGGATGTGTATTGTGGGACCATATTCCAAATGATAAGATAAATAAGTTGGATTCAAAGGGTTGTGATTGTATTATGATGGGATACTATGAAGAGTTGAAGGCCTACATATTGTTTGATCCAATCATACAGGGAATTATTTGTAGGAGAGATGTTGTCTTTGATGAGAAGACCTTAGGTATTACCTTGTGAATTTATATTTTGGCTTGTTGAGTAGTGATCCACTTGAGAATTTATTAAACTCTGGATCAATTGACTACTATACAAGAAAATTGACTTTGCAATTTGATCCTATGCCAAAACTTACCTACAATTGGCATTGTTGATGTTTTTGGTAGCATCAGATAGGTACTTCCGCATTGGCACGTATCTCGCATGTGGAAGTCGTCAAAGAATATTATAGTCTTGAGTTTACTTTAGTTAAAGGGAATTAATTAAAGTAAAGTTGTATTTATTAGTGAATTGAGTTATTTAAGGAACATGCACAACATGCAGCATGTAATCTGAATCTTAAGTGAGTGTGAGAAGTAATCTCAACCATAGATCACTTTGAATATTAGAAATAGATTGTAACTCGTGATTATAAAAGAAAGGATAGAAGAACGAGGAAGACACTTGTGTTAAGGGAGTCGACACAGTTAGGAATTTTTGGTGAGATGCCAAGATTTGAGATAATAGAGAAGGACATTTTCTAGTTGGAGTGTAGAAGCAGAGAAGGAATTTTTTCTTACACTAGAGTGAGGAGATCTCACAGGTTGGGTGAAGAGATTTCATCCAAGTGTTGATGCAGACAGGGTTGGATCACGAAGGGGTGTTATTCAAGATCTTGGATAGGTTGAGAAGGAATTCCATCTATAGGTCATATAGGTCAAGGAGGAGAGAGAGAAGAAGCATCCGCGGGTGGTTTTCAAAGGACAGAGATAAGAGGACAATAGAGCATCGTATAAAAGTGGTCATACGAGATTTCCATACACATCTGTTTGTCATAGTGGACACCGTTGTAGATGTCCATGGGTCATAGAAGGACAAGTCACGAATGCCTCAGGAAACATGCATGAATAGGTCGTACAATATCATAGGAGTTTCCAGGTTTGTCTACAGTGTATACTTCTCTTAGTGGGCCATTATCCCTGTTACGAGATCCCTGATTTGACCTTAATAAAAGTATCGTTGGACTGGTTTTCCCTCTGGGTTTTTTCTAGGGGTTTGCTACAAAATATTGGTGTTTATGTGTGCTTGATTTGGTTTCCTTGTTTATGCTTTCATTGTTATTTTATTTGATTACTTATTTGTTCTTCTAGTAGATAAAGTGATTTTATTTTGAGATAATTGTTGGGTGTTGAGTAGAGTGGTAAATTTTCAACATGGTATTAGTGCATACCAAGGGTTGAATCCACTTGGGAAAATTTTCAACATGATATCAAAGCAAGGTTTCTCTCGGAGGAAACCAATTTCACATGGTATCGGTAGATCTATGAGATCTAAGTGACCACAATAGAGATCGAGTTCAGATCTAAGGTTGCAACAATAGATCTATGGGATCGAGAGTGTTGAGGTGTGTGATTGAAGGACTAAGAACATATTCACTTTCTTTTGCAATGGATCAGTCAAATTTGCAAGAGATCTTAGTATATCTATAAACCAGTAGCAATAAATCAAAGGAATGATTTATGGGAAACATCAGAGCCGAGGCTTTAAAGGAGAGAGGGAGCACATGAGAGAAGAGAAGTACTTTTTATCATGTGCTTAAGTCATCTACTTTGTAACAAATATGGCATTTTTCTCAAGTGCTTGAGCCACTAAGTAAAGTGACGCAAAGGGATATCAGATGGGTAAAGAAGGAAGTTCATCCATAGATCAGAGGATAACAGATTTATTGGAGTCAGTGACTCACAGATAGAGAAAAAAAGGAATTTTTCTCAAGGAGATCTCAGAAAGGGGTGAAGAAGGAATTTCACCTAGAGATCTAATCAGTCCAAAGGAGAAGAGAAGTCGTAGGATCAGCCTAAATATCGCCATGAGAAACAGATAGATCTGGTAGCAAGGACAAATTTGGGTAGCATAGGTGTTGCGGTACATGATGGTACATCAACAATAGAGTTGCACAATTGCAAGTGTTGGCTATTTCTATGTGGACAAAAGACACACATAATGAGTGAGTAAGATTTAATTGAGTGGATGGAGAAGGACTTTCATTCAAGTGTGTAGGGCATGGTTCAGGAAAATGAGCAAAGGGGCAATAAGGGATATAACATCTAACTAGTAATATCGAAGGATTGATCTTGGGGTTTGTAGGGCTTGTCTATTTTCTTATTTGTATTCCTTAGGTAAACCATTATCCCAAGATGGGAGCCTATAAAAGGATCCAAGAGGATATTGGATTATGGAGAAATGACAAGTAGCAGAGTAGCAAAAAGCATGGAGCAGGTAGCTCCGAAGGTTGAGCAACTCATAGGGAGCCTGCCTTCAGGTTCAGTTGGGAAGGAGAAACCATCCAAGTCTGTCAAGAAGGATTCAAAGTATGAGATGGCCATGTACGATGCTCAAGAGTAGGATACTTTTAGGAGAATGTTCATAGGCAATGAGTATTTAGAGATAGGTCACACCATCATGGCAGGGATTCCGTGTCAGAGGGATAAACCAATCAAGTATATTGGAGAGCAGGTATGGTAGCAGATCTAGTAGCGAAGATTGAGCCAACTCCAAGTGGGAGAAGTACCTTCCTCGCTAAGAGGGAGTGTTGATGTTTGTGGTAGCATCAAATAGGTACTTCTGCATTGACATGTGTCTAGCATGTGGAAGTCATCAAAGAATATTCTAGTCTTGAGTTTACTTTAGTTAAAAGGAATTAATTAAAGTAAAATTATATTTATTAGTGAATTGAGCTATTTAAGGAACATGCATAGCATGCATCATGTAATCTAAATCTTAAGTGAGTGTGAGAAGCAATCTCAATTGTAGATCATTTTAAATATTAGAAAAATATTGTAACTCGCGATTATAAAAGAAAGGCTAGGAGAAGGAGGAAGACACTTATGTTAAGGGAGTCAACACAGTCGAGAATTTTTGGTGATATTCTAAGATCAATATATTTGGTGAGATGTCAAGATCAGAGATAGAAAAGAATAAATTTTTCTAGTTGGAGTGTAGAAGTAGAGAAGGAATTTTTTCTTACACTAGAGTGAGGAGATATCATAGGTTGGATGAAGAGATTTCATCCAAGTGTTCATGCAGAGAGGGTTGGATCACGAAGGAATGTGATTCAATATCTTGGATAGGTGGAGAAGGACTTCCATCTAGAGGTCATACAGGTCAAGGAGGAGAGAGAGCAGAAGAAATTGCAGGTGGGTTTCAAAGGAAAAAGACTAGAGGACAACAAAACATCGTACATAAGTGGTCATATGGGATTTCCGTACACATCCACGGGTCACAGTGGAGACAGTCGTAGATGTACATGGGTCACGAAAGGACAATTCACATATGTCTTGAGAAACATGCCAGAACAGGTCCTACAATAGCAAAGGAGTTTCCAGTTTTTTCTGCATTGTATACTTCTCTCAGTGGGCCATTATCTATGTTACGAGATCCTTGATTTGACCTTAATAAAAGAATCATTGGTCTGGTTTTTTCTTCGGGGTTTTTCCAAGAGTTTACCCAAAAATAGTGGTGTTTATGTGTGCTTTATTTGGTTTCCTTGTTTATGCTTCCGCTGCATGTTTAGTTGATTACTCGGTTGTTCTTTTAGTAGAAAAAGTGATTTTATTTTGAGCTAACTTCCAGGTATTGAGTATAGTGGTAAACGATCAACATGGTATTAGTGCATACCAAGGTTTGCATCCACTTGGGAAAATTTTCAACAGACCTTCCATAAATTTTGGAACCCTTGTTCAACCACCAATGATGCATTTTGTATAGGAACTCCTTCAACAAGGGACATTTGTCTTCCAAGATGGGTGACTAAGACAATTGAAGTTGTTGGTGCCAACGTAGGAAATATAAATGACTCAAGGAAAATAAGAAGTTAGAAACAACATGATAGTTTTTATCTAATTGCATGTGATCCTAATACATATGCAATTGTACATGTTCAACCTAAATGGGAGAATGTTATGATTGATGAGTATTGTTCCTTGATGAAGTATCAAACATGGGACCGCAATGAAACAATGTGGTGAAGTATCGATGGATCCACAAGACCAAGTTCATTTATGAATGTGTTGTTGAAAGGCATAAGTCTCATTTGGTAGAGAAGGGTTTTTCTCAATAAGAAGGTATTGACTATGCTAGCTCCCAAAATGAACCCGTCCCTTTGGTCGCATTTTGTGATGGATAGCATGGCTATTGGTAGTTTTCTCAAATTGATTTTGAGTTTTTCTAGCTACAAGACTTAGGTTTTGATTTTTGTCTTAGAAATAAAATGACCCATAAAAGTCTTCTTTTCAAAATTTTCATAAAATGTTTTCAACAGCTAATGCGTGCTTAAAAGATGGTGGTTAGCTGGTGAAAGTGGAAACTTTCACCAGCTAAGGGGAATTTCTCATAGGTCATAGCTGGTGAAAGCGGGGATTTTCAAACATCCAAAGAGCATTTTCCCGCGGGTGTGCGCTGGTGAAAGTGGTGAGTTGCAACAACTAAGGAGCATTTCTCACTGGGTGGTGCGTTGGTGAAAGCAGTCAGTTTCAACAGTTAAGGATCATTTCCCACGGGCCGTTAGCTGGAGAATGCGGGAATCACGTGCGTTTTATCTACGTTTCTGAAATCTAATGATGATACGATCATCCCACGTCATGCAAATCCAGAATGATGTGCTAGTGAAAGTGGGTAATGATGGAGACTCGGGTTTGCACGTCAAAATAGGATTACAAAGCGGATCTTGTTCAGTGACACATGCTGCACACTCATGGCGCCGAAAATGGCAAATTCGAATCCATTAATGCAGGTACAGAGGCTGTACTACCTGGATGACAACATCAAATCGGTTCATCACTTCTCCAACACGCATAACTCTCCAATGTATGCTAAGTTTCTAAATTTGAAAGTCAGAGCCGACTACCGAGTGCTTTCAACAGCGCAAGACTTCAGCCCAAATAGCAGTTTGTTGTGTTGTATGTGAAGAATCGTTTGGAATTTTGAATTGCAAATGACAAGAAGACGCAGAGGCTCTTTGTTGAGAAAAAATTGGACAGTCTATCCTTCCTGTTAGCGATCAAAATGCACTAGCATTTTTGAAAGAATGATGCTTAAACTTGCAGGACACTTTTCAATCCCTTCCCAAGCTCCTAATGCAGATTTTAAAGCACCATTAGAAATCTGAGGATTTGTAGATGTCGATCGACTATTTAAGCATGCAAAACAAACTCTCCATGACTGAGAAATTTGATTTTGAAAA
>SNQJ01S0074559.1:0-27423 GCA_010110895.2 Picea sitchensis
AGTCTGTAAAGATAGGAATAGAGTCTGTAACATATAAAAATTTAAATGCATTTATATTTGAAATGTGTCAAAGAATAAAAATTTGTTACATACTACTAGAAATTTAAAATTAAAATGTGTTACATATAAACTGGAATTTGAATGTGAAACTGGGATTGGGGCTCCCGCGGACCATTAGAGAAATATGTACAAGAAACAAGATTGTGGAAAAAAGATAGAGTGCAATAGCTGCAAAATAAAATAAATGGAAAGGTATAAGTGTTTGCCTATACATCTATGTTTAAGAAACTAGAATAACATATGTGTTTAAGAAACTGGAATGTCTGGGTTGATAAACAAACAAAGATGCGATGAGTAAACTTAAAGTGAGGGTACATATGAGTCATTTGGCTATTTGCTTGTGGCTGACGTTTCATTGATGTCACCGACGACTGCGGTTTCAAGGAAAACTGCTTGTTGTCTTTCGTTGGCGGCCTGTTTAAATTGTCTTTCGAGCCATTCTTCAATGTAGCCTCTCATTGGGGTGGCGTTGATCTCATTCTGGATTTTTATGTTGAAAATATCATTTTCTAATTCCTGGAGGTCGATAGAAAGATTAGAGAGAGCCTAATGAATTTTCTCATTTTGTACTGCATATTTGACTAGCCAGTCATGGGCGTGAGCTTGATCAAATTGAAGGATGTTGTAAAACTTTTCCAGAGACAAGGTCTTAAACATAGAAACCTGTTTATCGAACTCTTGTGTGGTTAAGGGCAAGGAGTTTGTGATTAAGAGGGGGTCTTGGAAGTCATTGGTTTTCCCGGCTAAGTCTATATTTGGCAGCTTTGTGAATAATTTATCTTTCTTCGATATGGTTTGTTCACATGACTGAACAATGAGACGCAGGTTGTTTTCTTTTTCTTTCCAACATGCATTCAATTGGCCGATCTGGTTTTTGGATGGAAGATCTTCTTCTCTTCTTTTTGTTTCTGTCGTATTGTTGACAATCTTGCCAAAAGGGATGACCGTTTTTAAAAAGAAATTTTCTTCATTTTTTAATTCGGCCTGCAAAAGCCCGAGCAAGCTATGTGCCCTAGTTCCAAGTGAAGTGATGGTTTGTGATCTTTTCCATGCCTCGGTAACCAGTTCCATTCTTTTTTTGATATTGTTCTCCACATATTCTTTACATGATGCGATTAAGGTGGAGGATGCTTTTACATTGGGTGCAGAGGTGCCAGGCATGGCTATTGTCAAAGGATCGACAAGAAATGGCATAGGAATGAAAGTGTCTTCCAATTCCTTGACTCACTCCTTCAGTTTGGCATTCTCGGTCTCTATGCCTCCAATGGAATCATGAAGCGCTTGTCCAGTCGAGGTGTAAAGTTGATAGATTTGGGACGGCCACATGTTGGCAACGTCAAACTCTGAACAAGATTTGCCTTTCTTATTTTTAACATTTTTTTTTATCAATTATCAATTTTTTGTTCCGTCTATCAAAAACAACGCTCTCGAACACGAAGGATTCATCTACGTCAAAATTTTGGGTAACGGATATGTCCATTGGATGGCTATGGTGGATGGTGTCTCCGGGTTGATCAAGGAAGGGGAACATGGTGTCCATATCAGTGTCAAGTTCCATGTTCTCACTCTGAATTTTTGGCTCTTTCGCGTGCCCCATTTTTTTTTCTCTTCTTCTCTACTGGAAGCTTGTGAGAACTATCAAATTTAGAGTGAGGAGGGTCGTTATCTCCTCCTCCGTAAGAAGAACTCTGGATTTCTTTGTTGCTGTGATCGGCCATTGGAGCGATGCTCCGGGATGTCGTACTTTTTGGAGTGGTATTTGCGGATTGAACACTCTTGTCCCTAGGGCCTTTTCTCTGTTGCGTGTACAATTTAGTGCAGCTTTGCACTGTCTCTACGTCGTCGACATCAGAGGTAGGACCATTGTCACTACTATCTCTGTTTTTGGGTAGGTGTTTATTTACAAAAAAATCGTCGAGGCCAAGTGTTGGTAAATGTTGTCTAAAAATATCATAGGGGTCGAATCCTCTTATGTCTTCAGCATATTTGAGGTTGGACATGCTAAAATGTGTTGTGAAATCGTCAGTTTTGTTGACATTTTTCAACACGAACTCCCCTATTTTCCAAGGCAGAGGAATGAACTAGTTTTTTTTCTTCCTTTGGAGTAGATGGAACCAGTAGTCGTATTGACGTGCTACTTCTACAACAAACATTATGTCTGTAATGTGACATGCAAGGAGAGCAGGTTGTCCCATGGAGCCAAAAATTCTTATGACAGTGTAATTATCCAAATGTTCAAGTGTCCCCTTTTTGTCCAAAAAACTAGTTTCCTGTTCAGATATGCAGGGAGCATATTCTCCTAACAATAAAACTTTGAAAACAGACAGGAAGCCATTAAAAACCTCATAAAAACAGTGGGAAGCCTTGTGCTTCCACAAGGCCTGGTACCAGAACGTTACTGGGTGGAATTCGCAGTTGACATTCTTGGACAGAGACAATTGCGGAAACTGACAGGAATGTGCTATTTCAAAAACTAAATAGGATGACATATAAAATTTCTTTTTCCTTTTGTAGTTTGACAATTGGGAAGAGATTTCATAAGAAATTAACCTGCCCCAATCAAAAATGGCTTGTTTGTTTACTGTGAAATACAAAATATAAAGAGCCATGCGGGAAACAATACCTATGGACTCATGTCTCGTTATTCTTGTAAAGAGCCAGGCAATTTCGCGAAATGGATTTCTAAATGAACTAACCTGGATGCTTGTAATATCTTCAAAAACTAGATTCGGGTTTTGCAAAAAAAGGGGCAAGAGGTCCAATCCGTTAGTATGCTTTGCTAGGAACTGTTTTCAATCCTCTCCTTTGAACGTCAATGTTGGCTCCGACAATTCAGCATCTGGCGGAAGACCTGAGGTGACAAAGAAACATAAGAGCAGTCCTCCAGTGGAATAATTATTTTCTCTGCAATATATTTATCGGCGCACCAAGAGACCAGGTCCTTACAGTCAAAAATCTTAGGGACACAGCCTGCATGGGCAATCCTTGAGGTCCAAATTACTTGGTTCTCTGTGGCAGAGGTTGAGTAATAAGAAAATGCCTTGGACCAATGGAAGTTATGGTCCTCGCGCCCGAAGATGTTCACTGTATCTCCACAAACTGTTGTCGAGTTGATGCCATAGGATTATGAGAAGATTGTTTTGTTGCAGATGATGGTTTAAATGAACAGTTAGAGCCGATAATGTAACTTTTCACTAAATCTTGGTTAAATGCTTACAAATGGGAAAGTTCCTCGAGCCTTTCGTTGATTAATGACAATCTGTATTGGCGGTGCATGATGAATTTTTAGTAGTAAAGTTTATTTATTGCATATTTAGAAATGCGAAGGTGGCGGGTACGGTGAAGAGAAATTAAGGAATGGAGGTTTCGTCAACGTGCGAAGGCCACGCAGTGTGAATGGGATTTCATGATTTTGAAATGAACAGTCGGAAGGAACAATATAATTCCCCCGCAAATTTTGGTTTAATGCGCATCAATACAAGATGTCCTCGAGTCTTTCGCCCATCAATGACAATCTATATGGTTTCTGCATGATGACTTGTTAGAATTAAATGCCAGTAATTCCATATTTAGAAACAATATATACGATGACTTGTTAGAATTAAATGCCGCCGCACTATTATAGTATATATAATATATATAGGTATATATATATATATATATATATATAATCCTTTTTATTTTCTTTTTATTATAGACAAGTGTATGACGGAGACAACGGAGCAATGAAAGAATGTCAAGCTCAAAAGTATTCTGGCTTTATTCCAAAAAGGGTTATGGGGATAATCATGATAGTCGAAGGTACTGAAATTTTTTATACTTGAAATTTTGAGTGCAAATGTGTAAAATGAAAGAAATCATGATGGGCCAGTTCAGCCACGATTGGTTTATATTCTGCAATTCAAAAAAGTGGCTAAGTATGAATAATAGGGAAATTGTTAATTGCATACATGGAAATAAGATCTTATATAATTTCCAACTGCTAATATCAAAGGGGCGCAGGCACAAGAAACAACAACTATGAACTGAATATTTATTCAACCCACCAAACCAACATCCGCCTAAAGAAATTTGACCAAATGGTGAAGTATGGAAAGCTGACAAATGGGCTTCAAAATAGGTGGACCGTAATACATAAGAGGGTATGATCTAAGAACGATTGCAAGTTTGTATATCTATCAATTTGCATATCGGCGGAGTCTGGCCGTTGTTTGAGCAATACTAAAGTAGAAGTGTATTGTTGGACCCTATCATCACGTTAAGTCCGTCACAGCCAATTTGTATGTGGTGGAACTCTGGGTGCCATTTGTGGGACAGGGAATAGTAGAAGGTCAATTTAAAGAAAGGGGAAGCGATTGTTGGAAAGTCATGAATTCGTGAAGCTATGGAGCAAGGCATTTTTCGTAAAAAAAAAAAAAAGAAAACGATTAAGTAACCGCAAAGAGAAACTAGAGGGAATAAAGAGTGGGAAAATAGAAAGGCGGAACACGCTGGTAAGAGCCAATTGGTTTTAATGAAGCCCCATTGTTGCAAAAACCATGATGTTCTACTAATTGTCAAAGAAATACATTGTTCAAGATTAGATTTTACTGCAACCTGTGAGTGTAAATATGTTCTTGATACATTTTTTCATGATTGTAACATATTAACTTAACTACTAAACTTCATATTCTACTAATTAAAGAAATTTGTTGAAGATTAGATTTATTGAAACCTGTGGGTGTAACTATGTTCATTTCTTCCATAGGTGCAGCATATTAAGTCAAGTATTAAACTTTTTGCATAATGGGTTGTTAGCATTAAACTTAATAATTGAATGTCTAGAAACAAGAATAACGATTTTGTCGCAACATTGTACATCGGCATTAGTAAACACAATATCTAAGAAGTAATGAGCATCTAACCACGCTAGTTAGAATATGCTAAATCTAGAAAAGAGGCAAAGAATGAAGAGTCAAGGAAAAAAAATTTAATAGCAAATCCATTTTAAAAATAACACCGGTATTGTGCATCTATCCTTAGAATTGGACCCAATTTTTCTGGCCAAAACATTGAAGGTATCTCCGACAAACACAGGCACTAAGATTCATAGTATGCAAGTCGAATGGTTGTAGGAAAGTGAAATAAATCATAGCTAAACCGGCCGTGATAGTCCAAAAAAATTGAGTAGCATAGCTTGCATGTTCAATTCCAGAGGCCCAAATTAACCCATTCTGGGCAGAAGGAGATGAACAATAGAAAAATGCCTTGAACCAGTGAGAGTTCTAGACCTGATTCCTGAAGATGTTAATCAATAATTTTTGGCTTGAAATATATCCGGGAGCATCAACATATCATTGCTTTACAAAGGAAAACTCTTCCTCTTTAACTAACTAATTTGGAAGTCCTGAATTCTACCGTAAGAAAAGTGATTGTTGTGTTTACCGCTGGTTTCTTTTCTTAAACTCCTTTTGTTGTTGTCATGCCCGCCATCACCAATCTAGGAATCTATGTTTGTTATGGTTCTTTCAATTTGGGCGGAGTGGGAAGATTCTTTCTATTTGCCATCATCCATTGTCGTGATCATCATTCATCGCATCATTCTTCCGCTCAAATTCATGGCATCAACTTCATGATAGGCATGAATCCAACCAGCAGTTCTCTGGAGCGCCTAGGGTTGTGATGGAATTTTTGGCTTCAAATATATCTCTCGCAGAAAGGACCATTTCGCTTTTTGCTCTTTGGGCAGGGAAATGAATAGTAAGAACAGCCAGCTATGGAACGCCATTATTCCCCAATGTGTTTTTTGTGTGAGGAGAGAACTACTGCCAGAAGTTACTAAGAATTTCCGCTTCGCAGACTGAAATGAAAATCGGGTAGGGATAATATGAACCTCCGCAAATTATGGTTTAATGTGTATCAATGGAATATCTCCCCAGCCTTTCAAGGATCAATGACAATTTCCGTTTGTGGAATGAGTTGTCACCATCATAGCTCAGTAATTGCACAATAAGAAAAAAGTGGGAAGGTGGCGGTGACGAAAAAAAGAGATTAAGAATTAGAAATTTATTGGAAGCACCAACCCGTAATGCCACAAAAAAAGAAGATTGCACGCTTTGAAAAGAATACTTGAAAAGGAAACATAGTTGTGAATTCAGAATAATTCGTGAGTAATGACAAATCTTCTCTGAAATTCCTGACATTAATGACAACTGTAACGGTTGTTGTGGGATGGCTACTAGCATTAAATCTTAATTATTGCATATTTGGAAACAAGCACAAAGGCAACGATGATGGGGAAACCGATTCCAAGAAATACCAAAGTATGGAAAGCTGTCGGGCGGGTTACAAAAAAAAAGGCGTAAGATATAACAAATTCGCAAGATTCGAAGGGTTGATGGTCATGTTGTATCTCAGTGACAAATATTGGTCATCAATTTGTATGTCACGGAACTATGTAAATTGAAAAATGAACCCATGGGCTCGCTGGCTCAACATTGCACTTTCATTGTTCTGCGTCCTCCAAATAGCACTCGAGTTCCTCTATATTATGACGACATGGAATCGAGGGCTAGCTGCTCTAAAGATCGCATTGTTTATGGATGGCAATCCATATGAACTATCTAACATATCTAAAAACATTATTTTCAATACTAAATTATTAATAGTATATATTGATAATTTATAACATATTATCAATAAACATAGTAAACATGCACTTTTATAAAGTATGTGTTAACGCTATATAAATTCCCAGAGGTTGTGAGAGTAGAAGAAATTTACAAGAATTAACTTTATCCAACCACTTCAAACCGAATCTAGGCCCTACTGGGCCAAAGAGAGGATCTCCATGATTTAGCCATGTTTTAACTTTGAGATATTAGGCTAGTTAAAACAAAAATAAGATTGAATGGTTTGTTTTGTTTTTGTTAAGTTGGTTGAAAAAAGTTTTTGCACCTTACTGGGCTATGGGGAATCAGATACAAAGATAGAAGTCTAAACGCAGAACAAAGATTACGTGGCAAGATAATGGAATTCATTGATTCCTTTAGCTACAAAGAAAGGATGGATAGCATAAAAGATGAGATAGTCAATTATAGCAAAGAAGCATTTAAGAATTTCTTCAATCAGAATATCATAAAGATAAACATTTAGATCTTTCAAAGCCGGAAACAGGGTATAGGATGATAAATCTTGCAACATGCACTACTTTTTAAAGATTAGATTAGAAAACAATATGATAACCGAGGGAGAAAACATTTAACATAGAAAAGAAAAAAATCACCAATGAATAACACACGAAAATCCTATGAAACATCTCTTTGTATTACTTGAAGATATCTTGATAAAAATTACAATCTTTCTAGCTTATAGGGCATAAAGATTGTAGTGTCCTCAAGGCCGAGCCCCTCACATGCAGATCATGTTATATGCAAAAAGAATTCAATTATGTTCTATAGGTCGGTGAGCTGTTTTGAATAAGTCAGAGGCTTATGGGTTTTGTTAGCCGTGGTTTGCGTTGGAAGGCCAGAGAGCCCCGTGATATACTTGTATGTGCGTCAATTAATAAATACCGGCCAAAGGCAGAATCGACCACTCCATGAAAGAGGATAGACTCCAGCTACCACAGATTGGGCAAGGATCGTGAGTCGAAGGTGGAAAGGGGTCGAGTAGAGCTCTGTAATAAGCCTAGGGTTTTAGCCGTGAATAATATTTTAATATTTCCAAAAGAGCCAATACGCATATTATTATTTTATCCTAAGTCCTTGGAAGGACCCGAGCCTGGCGGTGAAGAAGGCGTGACGGATGGGATGCATGTAAACGCGACAAGCGTCAACCCTCAGCGCATGCAAATAAAACCCCGAACCGAGCCGAGATAGTTTCGCCTCCACTCGGTCCAAACCTTCCGTTGGAACCGGTACTTCCATCACGGATAATTCTCGTTCACTCTCAAACCGCGAGTCAGGTTTTGTCCGAGGAAACCGCAGTATTACCCGGCCCACGCCTGAGTCCAGGATCGTCGAAGCCAACCCGACAATGCATTTCAACCCGACTTCGTGTTAAACTCGAGTGGAAGAACTCGGTGGTTCTGAAAATTGAGCCAGCCCGTAAGGCGGAAGCCTCACCCGGAATCATGCCTGAGATTATCCCGTGACAAGTTGAACTGTTTTGGAAAACACCTATCCGTTTATGCGGATTGCCGCGGGACCATGCAAGTCGGATCCGCGCGGAGTTTGACTGCGTGAAGCGACTCCTCCAAAGTGAGGAGAGTGCTGCCAGGGAAGAAGAGGACTCTCGAAGGAACTCAGAATGCCAGAGCCCGCGAGAATTTCGGTCCTATCAGTTCTCGAACAACCTGAAGGTAAGGGAGACCGGCAACGTATGGATCGCCCAGGTGATGAAGGTGCACTCTCCCCGTGGAACAGCATGTGGGGAATGAGGGTCTGCAGCAAAGTGAGCGGGAGATTCCCCGCTGGAGAGCTCTTCCTGCTGAAGGTGTGGCGTAATTGTCTTCCCCAGAACTCCTCACCGGAAGCCGACTCCTGCCTCGGTATTCGTCCCAGCTTCTGGGTGACTCCATCGCTGAGCCGATGAACAAAGGTGGTCTGCTACCGAGGTTCGTGGAAGGCTCGCGACTGGTTGGTGATTTCACAAATTAAAAGATAAGTATATCCTAATTATGCTTTAATCATGCTGGAGCATGACCGCCTCGCTTATGTATCATAAGTTTTCTCATTGTAAACACGAATTTGTTGTTGAATGCTATGGTTTGCTTAATGGCGGTGAGGAATTATATATTGACTCGAAGTTTTATGTGTTTAATTCGTTAAATGCATTTGTTTTTACATCCATGTAGTGAATGATGTGCGTGAGAGGTTTGGTGAACCTCGGTAGTGTAAAAAGGGTACACTACAAATTGGTATCGTGAGCTGGCGGTTTCATTAATCGAGCCCAGATGGGCCGTTGGAGCTACTCGATCGGTGAGGAGAAATTGGGCCTTGAATGGCCAATTTCGGACGTGGTTTGTTTCAATATGTCAAGTAGTTGCTTGACCATGCTTTATATAAGCTCAGAGGTGTATGATGCCGGAAATTGCAATCGGTATGGTCTACTTCATCAGACAGTTTCTACACCGATGGTGTGAGAACCATCGGATCTGTTCAGGAGGGAAGGCAAACCCTTGCAACCGCTGGATCCGAGAACGCACGAGGTTTAAAACCTCTGATATTGCACAGTAGTTTAAGATCGGGAGGAGCGTGAGTCGACAGATACCTATGGGATTAACCGCCAACCGTCCGGGTTGACGGAAGTCGCGCGGAACCTAAGTCCTCTTGGGTAGAGGAGAAGTCTCAAAGAAGCGTCGAGATATTCGAACTCGAGAATCGAGACCTTGTGATTCTCGAATCCCGAGGATAGATCTGAAATGAGAATTCCAGGTGGACACGTGTCAGGAGATTCAGCAGAGTCGGAAATCGGAGAATCGGAATTCTACGATAGAGGTCTTTTCCATCGCTTATCCGCCGATTTCACACTTAAAGCCGGACTGCTCATTTATTGGACACGCGGCAGAGATCCGCACCATCGAAACGTGAACCCTATGGACAAGTGATTCATAATATCTTCGAACTCCGAACCTCTAAACCTGAATGAGCTTTGAGTACGGTCATGGAGAGAGGTCACATGACCTAACTTGACCGCGAGATTGTGATAAAGCCGAAGGCGATCGATATCGGCATCGATATCGAACCGGAGGCAAGGTTTCGAAGATGGGAAATCGTGACACGCGATTTCCCGATAAGGCTTAGGGTGTGGGGCCACACCGACCGCCGAGGACAGGTGGCTGAATTATAACAACAGGAGGAAGGTATGTTTGACCGCCACGACCGGGACCCATCGGAGATTCCGTGGAGTATGAATGATATTGAAATCGCCGAAACCCCGAAGAGGGGCTTGATTAAGGTCATATAGTGTGGTTGTATGGTGAGGATCTGGACGGAGGGCTAGCACGGACGAAACCCATCAGAAATCGGGAAATCGAGATTGGCGTTGCCGCTCGCTCATTCGATAAACTCAACCCCGATAAGGATGAGGCCCGGTCATGAGACAACTGGCCACATCGGGCTAAGGCTTAGCCCAAGAGCCAAGGCATTAACCGGAGACCTGAGAATTGGGATAGAGGGCATGCGTCTGTTGGCGTCAGCGAGAGCTCAAAACTCCGAGGAGTAGACACGAGGAACACCGCTGGTCTTGGTGCATGGTTATACGCTTCAAGAGCTAGGCTCAGGAGAGCCGTTCTCGTAAAAAGGGCTTATTGCAGATCGAAAATCCGAGAGGATAGTAAACTCCGACGTCAGGAGTTGCAAAACTCCAAAACATGAAGTTCTGAAATAACTGAATTGAAGTTCGGACATCCGAAAAAGCCACCAAGCCATACGCCGCAACTCAAAACTTTGTGAAGTCAAATAACTTTCATTCTTGTTCGTATTAATTATGAATATTGTGATATTCGTGAGGTTTAATGGCCCGACAATTTGAATTGGATTGCACAAAGAGTGTGTGTTCTGAATACAACAAAGGCCAAAACTCCAAACAATCGACGCCAAGTATGGAGTGGGGAAGAATGTCGACTTCCTCAAATGGAAGACGATCAAGAAGGAAAAGATGTTAATCAAGGAGTCGAGGGATCGCACCCTAATGGGCATGGAAAAGAGATGGATAATGGAATATGATGAAAATCATTGAGAGGTTACAAAGAGAAGCCAAGGAACGCCGAACTGATAGCCAAAGCCTTAAGAAAGTCACGGATCGGCAAGGGAAATTAAACTTAAGATTCATGCAGAGTCCGGAAAGAATAGAGAAGAAAATCCGAGAAGAGACTCTCAAGTACCTACGAGAGTCAAGAGCTCGTGGAAGAAGAAGGTGATGAGGAGGAAATACATCGCTAGCCGCCTTCCCAAGGACGCTTCCGCAAAGAAGACACAGCAGTCAGTCTGCCACCTACCGCAAACATCATAAATCAAAGGAGGAATTGAAAGAGAGATGAACAAAATTAAACTCCAACATTTTGATGGGGAGCATAAGAAGGAGGAGGATGCCGAAACATGGTTGTTTATATGAAGAAATACTTCCAACCGCAGAATTATTCCACCCATGCATGGGAAGAATTGCGATGTACCAACCGAAAGGAAAGGCATCTATGTGGTGGGATCACAGCACGCAAGACATCAAAGAGAAAGAGGTCACTTGGATAAATTCAAGAAGTATTTCAGAAGAAATACCCGACTAAAAGGTATTATTATCGAAAGATGAAGGAGTTCTTCGAAACAAGATGGGCAGCATGACCATTGATGGCAAGTGAACGAATTTTCCGAACTACCTGGCATGTTCCGCTCATCAAAGACGAGGTCGCTAAAATTCAGATGTATCTAAGTGGATTGCCACCTCCATTGGCAGACAAGATTCAATATGATGATCCCAAGACCATGGAAGAGACCATAAGAAGGGCAAAATTCTTATACGAGAGGCGCTCATCTTCTGGCGCTCAACCTGGGAGGTTTAAAGCAAAACAGCAGCAAGCTGCAAACGCCTGCAATTTTAAAGAGCTCCGTAGTGCTGGAAGGTAGTGAACAATGTCAAGGCCTCCAACCAAGGAGTGTTAGTCAGAAGGGAATCATAGGTACGTAGATTCCTTCACGGTAAAGGACAAGGCAAGAATCCATACCGTCGTTAAGCCGAACAGCAGAGTGATATGGGCGGTAACGTCGGTGGATCTAATGCACGACAATAAGCAGAATTTCAATCATATGATTGAAGTGGAAGGCAAAATCAACAACCTACCGCTATTTCGGATTGACCGTGCTAGTCATATATAGTAGATCCCAGTGGTTGAAAGTTTGCATCTAATGAGAAGTAAGCATGAGAAGTCTTGGTTAGTACAACTAGAAAAAATGTACCAAAATAAAGCTAACATATTTCATTTATGATTATCAACTAAAGATAGATGGTCAAAGAAAAAATTTAAATTTGAACATATTACCTTTAGGTTCCTATGATTGTTTAATTGGGATGACTGCCAACGTTAATTCATGCCCTTTTGGATTGCCAAATAAGAGGTTCACATGCTTGAACGGAGAATTCGTAATGTACCAAGGAATTCTCGCAGGTCAGAGGCCGTTAGAGAAATCTCACCATGCAACCAAGAAATGTTAATTTAAAGGTCAGCCAATTATTCGCCATATGTTCTGTGGAAGAAGTATTCCTGCGATGCTACCTCTTAACGAAGACTGTGGTGCTCAAAGAATTCGAAGATTTGTTTCGTGAGGTGCCCGGACTACCTTCCAGAGGGATCGATTTTCATAACCGATGCCCGGAGCAAATCTTACCGAAGCTCCTTATAGATGAGTACACTGAAATAAAGAGTTGGTAATCGCAGTCAAGAGCCAAGTAAAGAAAGGGTATTCTACTTCCGGCATGTCACCTGTATGGGGAGCCCAACGCCGGTGGGGCAATAAGATGTAACGCTGAGGTCAGTATTGACTTCGACAGCTGAATAAAGTCACTGCCAAGAACAAATATCCCCGCCAAGGATTGACGAGCCTGTTTGATCGGTTAAAGGATGCCAAGGTATTTTCTAAAATAGACCTTCGATCCGGGTATCACCCGCGAGGATAAAAGATGAAGACATCGCGAAGACCGCCGTAATCAGCAGGCCATTATGAATTTACGCAGCCGCTTGACCGCCCAACGCCATCATTGCCTTCAAGGTGCTTAATGAATGGAGTGTTCAAATTATCCGACAAGTTCGCGATAGTCTTTGACGATATCTTGGTGTACTCCAAGACGTAAGAAGAACACTAACAACATCTTAGAATGGTGTTGCAGTGTTGAGAGAACACCAACTACACGCAAAAACCGGAAGAAAACATACGTACTCAAAAGCGCATCCATTATCCGATATTATATCCTCGAGGAAGGATTGCTGTGGATCCCCGAGAAGGTAAAGGCCAAATCCATATGGGCCGCCGACTGCCAGTCGCAATCCCGGTTAGATCATTTATGGGTCTGGCAGTTTATTATAGGAGGTTTATAGCTCGATTTTCAAGGATAGCTCATGCTATCACTTCCTTTGCGGCAGGTAAAAGAAGGAGAAGAAGTTCCGCAAAGTGGACTTTAACAATGTGAGAGCAGCTTTCCAAGAATTGAAGCAAAATACTCACTAGTGTCTAACTCAAGATCGCCGGGATTCCCAAATAAGGATTGGCGTGAGTATGCAACGATTGCAAGGAAACTACCGGGAGGAGTTCTCACCAAGAGGGATTTGTAATTGTTGCGAATCCTCCAAAGAGCATGAAAAGAATTATGCCACTCGCGATTTAGAGTCGCGTTAGCTGTCCCAATTGGAGGAAATGGAGACATTACCTCATGGGCAAGAGATCAAGAACACCACACCGCCCCGGAATACTTGTTTGAACGTACCCAACCTTAAATGCCAGTAAAATTAGATGGATGGAATTTCTCATGATTATGAATTTGATATCAAGTATATCAAAGGAAGGACAATAAGGTGGTCACGCACCGCCAGCAGCAAGGTGCATGAATTACATGCTACTACCATTAGCATGCAATAACTGAGTTGAAAGACCGAATTTCTGAAGCCGCGAAATACATCGCAAGATGAAAAGTCGGTAGCAAAGCTACAACAAGGTGAAGGTCCACTGACTGAGAAAGGTTATGCTTTGGGAACCGATGATTTACTTCTATACAAAAACAGAAATGCGAGCGTACCCAATGATAGAGAATTGAAGCCGGCAATACTAAAGGAAATGCATAATGTGACTTATACCGACATCCCGGATATCAAAGACTGCGGGCGTTAAATAAAAGCCATTATTTTGGCCCGGCGAAGAAGGAAATTCATCAATACATCGCCGATGTATGGAATGCCAAGGTCAAGGCTGAGCACGACACTGCCAACAGGTTGTTGCAGCCTTTACCTATTCCCCGAGTGGAAAGGGGAGGTGATAACCATGGATTTTATCACGTGATTGCCCGTAATCGCAAGCAGCATGATCCAATCATGGTGGTGGCGCATGCTTCACTAAAGCCGCCTTTATTCCATTAAAAACCGACTCCATGCAGAAACGGCCAGATGTTGCTGATATCTTTTTAAGAAGTTGCACGCTTGCATGGAATTCTAAGACAATTGTGTCTGATAGGGACCAAAAATTCACCTCGAGGGGATCACCAGTGGATCTCGAACTAATCTCGAACTTTAGCACAACAGACCATCCCCAATCAGATGGATACCGCATTGCAGAGGGTAAACAGAGTAATAGAAGATATGCCGAATGTATGTGATGGATAAACCATCAAGGTGGAAGACTACCCGCATTTGGTAGAATTTTCCTACACGGGTACCATGCATTGTTGAAGATGAGCCCATTCAAGCACTTTACGGAAGAAAGTGAAACACCGCTGAGTCGGGATAATCCACCGACGCACGCAAGGCGTTGGACCTGAACCACTCAAAGAGATGGAAGATCGATGATCAAACAAACAGAATTTGAAAGTCGCCCGTGATGTCAGTAAAAGTTACCGATAGCAATGTAACTACAGAATTCAGCGGGTGACCATGTTTTCCTCGAAGTGAAAGCAATGAGTTCCCTCGAATTGGGAAGTTGCCGCTGGCGTTAGAAGATTTTCAGGGCCACGGAGATCCCGAAA
The DNA here is from genome assembly GCA_010110895.2 of Picea sitchensis. Classification (NCBI taxonomy): domain Eukaryota; kingdom Viridiplantae; phylum Streptophyta; class Pinopsida; order Pinales; family Pinaceae; genus Picea; species Picea sitchensis. The sequence continues at coordinate 14,764 of SNQJ01S0074559.1, forward strand.
GGATTGGGCCAAAGGCATGCCAGACACCTGCATCTATGACTGCATAATGTGTTTCATGTTTGCTCACTTAAGAAATATGTACCGATGCTAATCATGTTATCGATTGGATCAGGATTCGTGGAACTTAAGGCGTCCCGCAAGTGCATTCTCAAGACATTGACAGAAACAAGCACCGAATCGAGCCAGAGCTGTAAGGTCCAAAGGACTCGGTAACGGCCTCGAGGACGCAACATGGAGCATGCAGATATTATGCGAGCAAGAAAATCTCGATCTTTGAAAATTTTGAAGGACACGCAGAGACAGGTAAGTTGCACCGAGGACAAGGCAAAAATAAGGGAGGGGGATTATAATGTCCCAAAGGCCGAGCCCCATTACAGATCATGTTATATGCAAAGAATTGTAATTATGTTCTATAGGTCAAGGAGCTAAGTTTTGAATAAGCCGAGGTTTATGGGTTTTAGGCCGTGGAGCCTATGTTGAAGGCCGTGAGCCCGATATACTTGTATGTATGCGTACCACTAATAACAACACCGCCAAGGCATCAATTCACGATGAAAGAGTGATGGGGACTGAGCATCCACAGATTGGGCAAGGAACTAGGGGATTAAGGTGGGAAAGGGGCTGAGTAATGAGCCTAGGGGCTAAGCCTAGGGGCTTGTGCCAGAATAATATTTTAATATTATTTCCAAAAAGAGCCATGCATATATTATTTTAACCTAAGTCCTTGAAGGACCCGTGAGTTTCAAAGTGGTGGGAAGAAGGCGTACAGATGAGATGCATGCAGTTCCCAGGGTGAAAGGTGTCAACCCTGGTGCATGCAAAAAAACCTAACCGAAAGCCGAAGGGGCTCGCTTCCATTCTCAACCATCCAAACCTTCCGGCGCGGAACCGGTGACACCGCCGGATACCCCGGGTTCATCTCCTAAAACCGGAGTCGCGGTTTTGTCTCACCGAGGAAAACCGTATTACCCTCGCCCACAGCCTAAGAGTCTCAGGATCGTCGAAGTCAACCCGACAATGGCATTTCCTGAACCCACCCCGTGGTTAAACTCTCGAGTGGAAGAATCCCCGGTTCGAAAATTGAGCTAGCTCGTATGCTGGAAGCCCTGCTCCAAATCATGCCCGAGGATTATCCCCGCGGACAAGTTGAACTGCTTTGGGAAAGCACTTGTCTGCGGTTTTGGCGCGGGATTGCCGTGACCATAGCAGCCTGGACTGTGTGAGGCTTTGTTGTTCAGAAGCCGACTCTCCGTGTGAGAGTGCGTAGAAGAAGAGACTCTGAAGGAATCCTCACGCCAGAGCCCAGAATTTCGGTCCACCGTTCTCAGAACTCCAAGGTAAGGAGACCGGCACCAAGGATCGCTCTAGGTGATGTAGAAGGTGCACTCTCCCCTGGGTGGAACAGCATGTGGGGAATGAGGGCCCGTGGGCAGTGAGCGTGAGAGATTCCCCGAGCTTCTTCCTGCTGAAGGTGTATGTAATTGTCTTCCTTGTAACCTCAAAATCGAGTTTAGATTCCTTGCCTTGGGGTGACTGTCTCAAATAAGGACTCTGCATCGTTGAGCCGATGAACAAAGGTGGTCTAAGGTCGGGAGGTTCGTGGAAGGCCTCAGACTTGGTCGGTGATTTCTACGCCTATTAAAAGATAAGTATATCTTAATTATGCTTTAATCATGTTGAGCATGATCGTGTTGTTTATGTATCGCTTCCTACTGTGGTAAATGAATTTGTTGTTGAATGCTATGGTTTGCTTAATGGCAGGAGCGAATTATATATTTGACTGAAATTTTATGTGTTTAATTGCCAAATGCATTTGTTTTACATCCATGTAACGAATGATGTGAGTAAGAGGTTGGTGAACCTCGGTAGTGTAAAAGGGTACACAATTTGGCAAAGATCAACCCTGCGACCAAAGTTTGAAGTATTTATAACCAAAAAATTACATATGATCTCATTAAAGATTAGGACGTGGCAAATTCTAAATTTAGCTAACTAACTCAAACAAGATACAAAATTTAGGAACTGCTTGATGATGTGTTGAAATTTCATGCTGATTTCTAGGGTAAACCGTTGGTGAGTCCTTTGCACAACTCCTCGTTTGATTGGATATCTGACTAGGCTTGGAAACCTCATATCCTACTCGATCAGATTGCATAACTTCTTCCCATCGAAGATGACCGGGAACGCCGACTTTGAGTAATCTTCGGTATAATTCATCCATCTCAGGTACCTGGCAAAAGTTGGCTTGATGATGAAAATGTACCGAATCTCATGCTGTATGTTGATGTCTGACTGGAAAGCCTCTAAGAATTCCTTGCTTGTGATACTACCCTGTATTCCCTATAATTTTGAACTATCTTTAGCCACTCTGCATAAGGTTTCTTTATAATCGTAAAGTGTCATTAACTTGTCATTTATGACGCTTAAGCTAGGGAGGCCTTTGTTCTGCAGGGCTTCAATTTTGTTGAAAAATCCTTGCACTCCTATGTCCATAGTCTAGACTTTTTCCTCCAGCTATAGCATCAATACTCTCTTGGTCAAAACTCTCTTAACCTCAAGGATGGTTTCTGTCTTATCTTCAATTTTCAAATCTTCTAATTCTTCTCTGGTTTTTTAATTCAAGAATTTAATGATCTCGGTGGCTTCAAGGGCATTCTCCTGCAATTCTCCTCTTATTTTCTCAATCGCCTACTTTCTTCTTTGCACCAGTTCGTTTTTCTATAACATGATTTGTACCATAGGCCATATTTCATTTATGGATTTGGTGACATCCATCCAAACATTTTCCTTGACCTCAAAAAGTGTTTTGCCTGCCACTGTCTATTTTTGAAGTTGTTGTAATTCCTGTTTGAGCTTGTATAATGTTTGTTTCTCCTTAGAGTAACTAGTTTGATAAGAAGACTTGATCTCCTAAAGGCTCTCAACCTCCTTTTTAAGTCTGCTAATCTCTCTCTCTTGCAAATTCATCTCTTCCATGGATTTTGTCAGTCCCACTGTCTTCTCCAGAGCTGTCGGATACCGAGGGAGTTTCTACCGAGGGGATTCTCGCTGGATGTTGTGCTTACTCCGTGGAGTGGAACGGCCAATGGAATGGCTTCCATAGGCTTTGATTGTTCCTTCTCTTCAATAACCTTTCCGGCTCATATTTCTTTCACAGCATTTCCGCCCATGATCAACTCGAAAGCATCTCATCCTTTTCCCCTTCTATCTCAAATTTTATTCCCTTTGTCTCAGGCATCTTCGTTGGTAATTTAATTGTTTCAAAGAGGCTATACTCTGCAGATTTTTCTTTTTACATATCCCTCAACCGCTACATTTGAGGGGTCATACAATTTATCTTGAGACCACTCTTCCAATGTCTTTAATTATATAATCCCCAAAAGGATGATATTTTTTTAATTTTAGTCAGGTTCCGACATTACCGTAGATACCGTAATTAGTGGCCGCAGAAGCATTTTCCATAATGGAGAAAATCATTTCCTGCCTGCGGTAGGTCCATTTGATCGCCAGGATGCACATCCCTAGTATGAAACTCAATGCTGTCCCCTTGTAATTAGTGATCGCTTTTGGTCTAGCACTGCCCTAAACGCCATGTGCGCTTCAATTCTTCTTCTCAGATTAATGCGCATAAATGTAGCTTCAAGCAGCTATTGATGTTTGTTTCCTAAACTTAGCATATGTATTGTTGGTCAACGACTGATTTTTCTTTTTGATCAAATCATACTTCAAAAACACTCAATTTTGGTCCTATTTTGCTTGGCTGGTCGACTAGTGGAGTATTCGGGGCTTCTTAGGCACAACAGTAGACATGATTTTCTTGTTGCTTGTGCTCAAAAGTGACCAATCATATTTCATAGTTGCAATGGATTGTATTTTCACCACCGTCCGTGTATGACTGGCTTTTGGCCTTTTTGTGTGTAATTGGAAATCTTCACCGAGATTCTCAGGGATGGAAGGTGAAGTATCCTTCCCGGGTCTTTTCTCCTTGGGAACCTATAGTGTAGTAGTCTGTGAGACGATAACCGAAGGGTCCTGGGCCGTTTCTATCTCGACTTAGTGTTCGCCTCCATTCGCTTGATCCTACGAACTTCTTATCTCAAAGCCTGGGTGTATGGAACATATGGGACATTTTTGTTTTTAATCCTCATCTTGAAATTATCTCAAGATGGATCATAGTGCCAAATGAAACCAATGTAAAAATTCATTTATTTCAAGACCCTATTTGCTATTTAATTCTAAGTTGTTGTTTCTTTTCAGAGACATAAAATGTATGTCATCCGAGTTAATCATTTGCCTTATATACTCCAAGGAAAAATATCCTCATGGGTAAATACTTGGGGAAGTTTGTATGGAGCCAACTCACATCCATATAATCTAACCTCAGTGTGATTTTGGTGAAGATACTAGCCTCCCAGCCTTTGCAAGGTCCGAGAGGTAAAACTTTGAATCTTCATTATTCTGTAGTTCAGTCTACCATCGAAAGTATGCTCACCACAAGATAGAACTCATCATAAACCGCTTGGAAACTAAACCTATGAATTTTGTCTAAGCAGGAATCCGTTGTGCCAATACCACGCTTCTATCCTGTCCATTTTCTCGCAGATTGAAAAGGAGAACTTGTCCACTTGAAAGAAAGTAAACATGGTAAAGAGATTGCGTAATATCTAACATGCCTCTTCTCGGGAGGCTTAAATTAAGAACTGCCATGAATATTGTCCACAGAGTGTTGTAGTCGAATCGTGATGGTGGGTCTTTCTTTCCAGGAGAAAATGGATAGAAAACCAATATGGGTTCATCCACCCATTGGTTCGAAAAATAACCCAGCAAAGCAATGTGAGACGAAATGATTTGGTTTCTACCGAGAACAAAGAGGAAGGGTATCGGCGGATTTGTCTTTGGGAGAGCCGAGTAGCCCGAGGAAGCTTGAAAATCACCTCTTTGAGGGAATGATAGTTTATGGTACAACTCCATGATGAATTCGAGATTGAAAGGAGAGGGATTCATTTTTGGGTATCTGCATCATATGATAAATGGCCTCAAGTGTGATGAAGAAAGAGTTTCTCCCGATGAATATAGTATGGCTCTCTAGTCGGGATAATGAGCATGGCATTTGAGGGCAAATTGAGGAAAATGGTGAACCTGGGAAAGATACGAGGAAGTTTGATCTCAGAGCCCACTTCATCGCCCATCTAAGAAAAACATCCTTAGCCATGACAAAGAAACTGCGAAGTCAAATTTGCACTTCAAGAATCATGATTAATGATCTATCGGTTAAAATGGACCCGCCAGATCAACAGAGGCTGAGGAAAGGATTTTCCTCGGGCTCTATTTTCTTGGGATTTTGGCACCATCACTTGTGAAAATACCGCAATTCAAACAAAACGTTAGTGGGAATGGCTATGGTTTGATGGTCACTGACTGGAACGAAGGTAAGATAGGGATAATATCTCTGCAGAGGACAAAGTAAGCAATGGGGAGAATGAATGGAAAGAGTAATTTTGAGAAAACGGATACCCGCCATGGGACCAATCAACAAGCTAACTGACAAGTTACAAGAATAAATGACCAACGGGTTCTTTGGAGCATGAGATGGCAGGTAATAATGTATGACGAATACGACCAGGTGACGTGGGGGGTGTTTATTGGCAAGTGACCATGGCGAAGGGACTTGTAAATGTTGAACAGGGGGAATGGACTAACAGAGTAATGAGACGTGACCTTTAGGGTAAAAAGTGGAGAATGATGTCATGGGATGATGGGTGTATGTCGTAAAGTGGTATAAGTGGTACGTGGTAGGAGTATGGAGCAATGGATTCTTTCCATGTTAGAGGAGGGGGCCCGCCAGAAAACACCTTTCCCCCATCGCTAAAAGAAATTGGCCTGGGATCCTGTACCATCAGTTCGGCCCATCACTTCACGCCTCTACCGGGTGTAGATCTTAGTAACTTTTAACAACATTCGACCTTCCCCGCACCATTAAAAGAAGAAATGAGGGGTCCAAAATTCAATCTCAATCGTGGATCAAGGCGTCGACGCCAGCCGCTCAGATAAAGACTTTCATTTCGATTCGACTTCCACTGCTAAAGTGTAGAATGGTCGAGGGGTCCTAAAAGTTTATCAACCGGTGAGATTCGGCACTAGCACCTCAAATGCTTTTATCTATGTTGTCTTTAACTGCGTGAGCTGAACTATTTTTCTTTTGAAAACTTAGGATAAGCGCTTCAAGTGGGTTTGTCCAAGCTTTCCTATTTTTATCACCATAAGAAGGACATTCAACTTCAAACATCAAAGATAGGGTTCAACATCGGTCATCATGCATATTTTATTGAAATAAAGAAAACGTCTTATGCTCTAACCAATTACTCTATGTCATTTTAGCCCAGATTAAACTGTTGTGCTAAGAAATTACTCTATCCTGAAGTTATTTGACCAAGATTAGGCGCTTGGTCAAATTTTATTCATCAGTTAACCTAATTTTGCTTGGTCAAGATTGCTGCTTTTAGCTGCTTATTCACTACTCCTATCAACATCAATTTAAAAGGACTTGGCCATGTTTAAAATGTATAGACCAAGTCATTGTTATTGCATGGGCTCTATCCAATTCTTTTATGCCCTTTTATTCTTTTCTTTCTTTCTTTTCTTTCTTTCTTTTCCCCTTTTTCTTTTTCTTTCTTTTCTTTTTCTTTTTTCTCAAATTATTTGCAGAATGAAAAATCATTTGACAACCAAAACAATAAAAGGATAAAAAATTTCAGTCACCAGTTGATCCTATAAATTATAGGGTTATAACAGCAACTCCACCTTGGGATGGTACTCTCCTTGTGAAGTGCCAAGAATCCTGTTTTCTGATGTTCTAAAAAACTTTCTCCACAGTTGCCTTTGTTGTATGTTTTGTTTTATTTTTTGAAAAGTTGATGACAATGTTCAGTGGCTTAGGGCCTTCTCCATGGGCTTCAACCATCTAATCAAAGTTATTCACTCAAAACTTGTAAGCAAAATGAAATGATTTGTACAATGGAAAGGTGTGATTGAAGGTCCCTACCGAGGAGGTGAGTAGTGCTTCAACATTCTGCCATTCATTGGTCCTCCTAACAGATTGGTCCCATCGCTGTTGTTGAGCAGGAAAGCATTATTTCCTTTGAATGCATGAATTATGTAAGGTCCCTTTCATAAACTGTCGAATTTTCCATGCTTCCCCTTATCTTCATCTCGGGCATCCCATCTTAGAACCAGGTCACGTAGCTCAAAGTAATCTTCTTTAGTTATTTTATCAAAGATCTTTTTAATGCTCTCCTGGACAACTTGAGTTTTGTTGTATACTTCTTCTCTAGTCTGATGCAAGTGGATCATCTGATTTATCCTTCTTTGGGAGTCGTTCAGCTCAGCTTGCATCTCTTGCAGCAATTTCATGATAGGAATCCCTAAGGAGGTAGGAAAAACTGCTTCAGTTCCATAGACCAATTGATATGGAGACATACCAATTGACCTCTTGGTGGTCAGTTTGTCGGCCCACAGTGTGACAACTAGCTTGTTATGCCATGACTTTTTGTTTTCTTGCAACATCTTCTTAATAATGTTCACTGGGGTTTTATTGGATGACTCCTCTAGCCCATTTCCCTGAGGGTAATAAGTTGTGGAATGTCCCAAACCGATATGATACTGGTTGTAAAAATTTATGAGCTTCTTGGATCGGAAAGCAACTGCATTGTCAGTTATAATTTTTCTTGGACACCCAAAACGAGACAAGATATTATTTTCTAAAAATTTAATAATGACAGAATCAATAGCTTGCCTGCTTGGTATAGCTTCGATCCATTTTGTGAAATAGTCTGTAGCAGTAAGAATCCACCTGTGTTGGCTCGAAGAGGGAGGATGTATTTCTCCGATAAAGTCTAATCCCCATTGTTGGAAAGGAGCTTCAATAGGTATGGTTGTCACTATGTTAATGCTCTATAAATTCCCAAAGGTTGTCAAAGTAGAAGAAATTTACAAGAGGTAACTTTATCCAACCACTTCGAAACTGGAATCTAGCCCTACCAGTTTCAGAGAGGGATCTCTCTATATGATTTAGCTATGTTTTAACTTAAAAATATTAGGCTAGTTAAACAAAATAAGATTGAATGGTTTCTTTTGTTTTTGTTAAGTTGGTTGAAAAGGTTTTTGCGCCTTCGTTGGGCCATGGGGTTTGTATTATAAAGATAGAAGTCTAAACATAAATTAAAAGATTATTTTCATAGGGAAAGATAATGCATTCATTGGATTCTTTAGCAATAAAGTGATGAATAGCAAAAAAGATGAGATTAACAATTAAAGTAAAGAAGCATTTAAGAATTTCTTCACTGTAATATCAAAAAGATAAACATTTAGATCTTTCAAAGCCGGAAACAGGGTATACAAAGATCAATCATGCAACATGCGCTACCTTTAAAAGATTAGATTAGAAAACAATATGATAACTAAGGGAGAAAAACATTTAACATAGAAAAGAAAACATCACCAATGAATAACACGCGAGAATCCTGTGAAACATCCCTTTGTATTACTAGAAGATCTCTTAATAAAAATTACAGTCTTTCTAGCTTACAGGGCGTAAAGATCAACCCTCGGTACTTCGAAGCTTGAAGTATTTATAACCAAAAATTACATACGATCCTATCATTAAAGATCAGGATGTGGCAAATTCTAAATTTAGCTAACTAACTCAACAAGATACAAAAATTTAGGAACTGTCTGATGATGTGTTGAAATCTTCATGCTGATTTCTGGGGTAAACCGTTGGTGAGTCCTCTACATGACCTCGTCTGATTGGATAGATGACTAGGCTTGGACACCTCATCTCCTACTCTATCAGATTGCATAACTCTTCCCATCGAAGGTTATTGGGAACGCCGACTTTCAGCAGTCTTCGATATACTTCATCCATCTTTGTATACTTGGCAAAAGTTGGTTTGACGATGAAAATGTAATGGATCTCGTGATGTATGCTGATGTCTGACTGGAAAGCCTCTAAGAATGCCTTTCCTATGATACTGCCTTGTATTCCCGAGAATTTCGAACTATCTTTAGCCACGGTGGCTAGTTTCTTTTTATAATCAAAAAGTGTCATTAACTTGTCATTTATGACCCTTAAGCCAGGGAGGCCTTTCTTCTACATAGCTTCAATTTTGCTGAAAAATCTTTGCACTCCTATGTCCATAGTCTGGACATTTTCCTCCAGTTGTAGCATCAATGCTCTTTTGGTCAGGACCCTCTTGACCTCGAGGATGGTTTTTGTCCTATCTTCAATTTTCAAATCCTCTAACTCTTCTTTGGTTTTTGAATTCAGGAATTTAATGATCTCAGTGGCTTCTGCAGGCATCTCTCCCAATTCTCCTCTTATTTTCTCAATCGCCTACTTGCTTCTTTGCACCAGTTCGTTATGCTTGAACATGATTTGTATCATTGGCCATATTTCATTTATGGATTTGGTGATATCCATCTAGACATTTTCCTTGATCTCAGCAAGTGTTTTGCCTGCCACTGTTTGCTTTTGAAGTTGTTGCAAATCTTGTTTGAGCTTGTCTGATGTTTGTTTCTCCTTGGAGTCGCTGGTTTGGTAGGAAGACTTGAATTCCTGAAGGTTCTCAACCTCCTTTTCAAGTCTACTAATCTTTGTCTCTTGCAAATTCATCTCTTCCATGGATTTTTCCAGTTCTACTGTCTTCTCCAGAGATGTCAATGGATTTGCTGAGGGAGTTTCTGTTGAGGGAGTTTCTGCTGAGGGGATTCCCTCTGTGGATGTTGTGCTTACTCCTATGAGTGGAACTATTCTCAATGGAATGACTTCCACAGGCTTTGATTGTTCCTTCTCTTTCAATAACCTTTCCAGTTCTTCTTCCATTTCTTTCAACTGTGCATTCTGCTCCATGATCAACTTGAGCATCTCATCCTTTTCCCCTTGTGTCTCAACTATCTCCTTTGTTTGTGCATCTTCTGTTGGTGTAAGTTTCAACTGTTTCCTAAGAGAGGCTATATCGACATTTTTTTTTAAGCATCTTCTCAACTGCTTTCACATTTGAGGGGTCATACCCGATCTTGAGGACCAATTCTTTCAACGTCTTAATTATGTATTCTTTTGCAAAGGATGATATCTTTTCTAATTTCAGTTGTGTCTGGACATTGCTCAGAGATACTTGTAATTTAGTGGCCACAGTAGAATCATTTTCCAATGTGGAGAAAATCATTTCCCCAGTTTGCCTGTGCAGAACCATTTGATCAGTAGGATGCACATCCCTAGTATGAAACTCGAATGTTGCCCTTTTGTAATCAGTGATTGCTTTCGGGTCTTGCACCTGTGCCTGCAGAATCGCCATTGCATTCTACCCTTCTTTGTATTGAATGCAGACAACAGTCTGTGTTGTGTCGTTGATGTTTGTTTCCAAAACTGAGCATATGTATTGTCGGTCAACGTTTGATTTTTCTTTTTGATCAGGTCATACTTCTCAAAAACACTCAATTTTGGTCGTACTTTACTCAGTTGGTCGACTAGTGGAGTATTCATGGGATTCTTAGGCACAATGGTAGACATGATTTTCTTGTTGCTTGTGCTCATAAGTGACTGATCATCTTTCATAGTTGCAGTGGATTGGATTTCCTTTTCACCAGCCGTGTCAGGTGTAAGACTGGCTTTTGGCCTTTTGGTGTGTAATTAGAAATCTTCAACTGAGACTTCAGTGATGGAAGGTGAAGTATCCTTCCTGGGTATTTTATCCTTGGGAACTTGTGGTGTAGTAGTCTGTGAGATTATGACCGAAGGGTCCTGCTTTTCTATCTCGACGAGAGTGTTCGGCACCCATTCTGTTTGATTCACGAACTTCTCTATCTCAGGCTTGGGTGTATGAACATATGGGACATTTTTGTTTTTAATCCTCATCTCAGAAATTATCCCACATGGGTCATAGTGCCAAATGAAACTAACAAAAAAATTCATTTCTTTCAACAGTCTATCTGCTTCCTCCTTTACACCTCAGCTATTACAGATTAAAGACCCTATTTTCCCTTTAATTCTAAGTTGTTGTTTCTTTTTCAGAGACACAAAATGTATGTCATATGAGTTAATCATTTGCCTTATATAATCCAGGGAAAATATCCTCACGGGTAGATACTTGGTCAATTTGTATGGAGCCAACTCGCATCCATATACTTTGATCACGGTGTGATTTTGGTAAAGATACTAGTCTCCAGTCTTTGCAAGGTTTGAGAGGTGTAAAATCCTCTGAATCTCCTCATTTATTCTTAGTTCAGGTCTACCACTGAGCATGCTCACCACAGGATGGTAGAACTTCTCGATAAAGTGTTTGAAACTGAACTCTATTGAATTTTGTCTGAGTAGTGAAGTCCAAGTTGTTACCACCTGCGGCTTCCCGTCCTTGTCCATTTTTTGCATTGAAAAGGAGAACCTGTCCACTTGAAAGAAAGTAAACATGTAGGCCAATATTGAAGAATATCGGAACATGCCTTCTAAGGCGAAATTTAATAACTGCTCGTGAATACTGTCTACTAGGAAAGTGTTATAGTCGAACTGCATGATGGGTATTTCATTTGTGGAGAAAATGGACAGAAAACCCAATATGGGTTCATACACCCATTGGTCGGTAAAATAACCTAACAGAGCACAGAGCGACGAAATGATTTGGTTTCCCTTTACTAAGAACAGGGAGGAAGGATACGGGGGATTTTTCTTGGGGAGTTGAGCATCCTGAGGGATGAAAAGCTCAAAAATTTGGGCTCTCTGAGGGAATGATAGTTTCTGGTACAGCTCCGTGATGACTTCGAGATTGAAAGGGGAGGCGGTTCTAGGTATCTGCATCATCCGAGCAATGGCCTCAGGTGTGATGAAGAAAAGAGTTTCTCCTGATGAAGATAGTATGGCTCTCTGGTCAGGGATGTAATGAGCCTGGCATTTGAGGGCAAATTCAGGGAAATGGTGAACCTGGGGGAAAAGATATAGAGGAAGGTTGGATTTCCAAAGCCCAATTCCATCGCTCTGATCTAAGAAAACATCCTTTAGCCATCACTGCAAATCCGTGAAGTCAAATTCACACCTAGTGTCTGCGATTAAATGATCTTTGTCGGCCAAATGGATCCTGTCGAGATCAACAGGAGGAAAGAGGAAAGGATTTTCCTTGTCTTTTAATTTCTTGGATTTTGGCACCATCAGTTGTGAAAATACCTGCAATTCAAACAAAACGTTAGTGGGGATGACTGTGGTTTTGGACGGCTGACTCGAACGGAGGTAAGACAGGGATAATATCTCTGGTGCGAGGACAAAGTAAGCAATGGGAGAATGAACAGAAAGAGTGGTTTTGAGAAAACGGATACCCGTTGGGCGTGGGAAACAGATCAACAAGCTAATCGATAAGTTAGCCAATAATAAATGGCCAACGGGTCTTTTGGAGCGTGATATGGCAGGTAACAATGAATGACGAATATGATTGGGTGACGTGGCAGGTGTTGATTGGGAAGTGACCATGGCGAAGGGACTTGTAACGGGTGACCAGGGGGAATGGATTGACAGAGTAATGAGATGTGACCTTTAGGGGGAAAAGTGGAGAATGATGTCGTGGGGTGATGGGGGGTATGTCAGAAAGTGGTAAGTGGTATGTGGCAGGAGTGTAGAGC
>SNQJ01S0074560.1:6749-34070 GCA_010110895.2 Picea sitchensis
AAGTCGAGGATTTAATGTTAAAGAAAAAAGTTAAATTATTGGTAAGAGTTAAAGTGTAAAGATTGAAGGTTATGTCACAAAATTAAATATTAAGAAGTATAAAGTTTAATATTAGTGATTAAAAATATAGTGTTAAAAATCATGGTTTAACATTAAATGTTATCGGCTAAATATTAAAATATTAATAAGAAGTTGAATTGAGAGGGATAATAATAATTAAAGTATAATAATTTAGGGTTGAAAACAAAAGGTCGAAGAAAATTGAGGGAAACTACTTTGAATTAAGAATTAAGGATAGAGGTTAAAGCCTATAGTTAAGGTCAAAGTTTAAATGCAAAGGCTTAAAGTTAGAGTTAAAGTAAAAAGTATAGTGATAAAGAGAAAAGATTAGAATGAAAATTAAAAAACTAAAAATACAAAGATAATAATTGAGTGTTAAATATTGGAAGAGGAAGAGTTACAAATTTATTATATTAAAAAAATAAAAGATTAATGAATATAATTAGGAAAAAAATGGAATTAAAATAGATGTTAAAAATTATGAATTATTAATTTTAAAATTAGAATTAAAATATAAAAATTAGTAATAATACAATGTTATGTTAAAATTAAGAATTAAAAGTTAATCCATAATAATTAAATTAAATTTATTAAAAGTTTAAAGTTATATATATATATATATATATATATATATATATGGCTTTGGAATTAAAGTTTAAGATTTAATAAATAAGATTGAGTTTTAAAATTAAAGTTAAGATATGAGGGTTAGAAGATTAAGATATTTTTTCCTTTATTTAGTTTTAAAGTTTTTTTTAAATATTTTTTTAAATTTATTTTTATTAAAATTTATTAATTTATTTTAAAATATGTAATAGAGAGGGATTTTTTTCCTTAAATATTAAAAAAATAGTTACCGTAATATTCATTGTATAACTTTTTAAATATAAACTTCAACATTTTAATTTTGTAAAACCTTTTACTATAACACTCCAACATTTTGAATGCACACTCCACTCACTTAGATTCTAAGATTTAGAGTGGACACTCCACCCACTTAGCTTCTCTTATCCTCGATAGTGGGTGGAGTGTCCAGTACTCAAAATGTTGGAGGTTTCAAAAATATTTACACAATTTATACACACTCAGATATACCACAATATTTGTCAATATGATTTTGTCTTTGTTTAACACACACAGACACACAATCAAAATGAGTGGGAAAACTTATACCATCAAATACCATCAAATTGCATACTCTTTCACCCTCACCCCTATAGTTAAATCATACATGAATACACATCCTCATTTGTTCCTTACATCCCCCACCCCCAACCATCCACTTTCCAAGGGATGGGTGATGATAGTGTGCACTTGGAAAACTTGCACCCCCCATCCCTACTCTCATGAGTTGCACACCTTCACTTTCACATGTTTCCCCACCATTGAGAAATACATGACTTTATCAACACCACACCTTGACCCTCAAGAGGATCAATGTGAGGGTGAGGGTGGGGGTGGAGATGGGGGTGTGCATAAATGCACATATTCAATCCCCATCGCTAGATGGTGAATGGTGAGGTGGTGGCGATTTGCATTTATGTGTAATTTGAAGATGTGAAGAGGGAACACGGATGGAGGTATCCAATTTAAAGATGAAGACAAAGATGAGGAATGAAGGTGCATAATTCACCACAAATGGAAATCCTCACTCCCCTAACATCAAACCTATAAGAGTTGGTGGGTATAGTTGTGTAATTGTGCACACCTTTATCCCCATATACACCCTATATATTGTACACAAATTCATCGAAAACTCCTCGATAAACATAGAGTAACTTGAATTTAAAAACATACCACCTAATATACTAGAAATATTATTTTAAAACATATCATTTAACATAACTTATATTGAACTTTTTATATATATATATATATATATATATATATATATATATAATTTCAAAAAATCATTTCTAATATTAAAAATAATATTATATTTATAAAAATTAAATTTTATTATATTACTAAAAAATATATGTGATTTTTAATTATAATTTTACATTTATTTAAAAAAATAATAAAAAACAAATATTTTTTTTATAAAAACACAAATATTTAAAATATTTTTTATTAATTTAAAATTTAATATATGTAAAAAAATTATTATAATTAAAATAAAATAAATAGTTTTTTTTTTCAATTAAAATTTTAAAATATCCAAAAACAACAAGATCACTTCTTTAACATCATTTTAAGATAAAACCTTTGATAAAGATTTTGCTGCTCCTCTTAATCCTAATACATAAAATTCCATAAATATTACATATCCTCACTTCTTTAACATCGTTTTAACATAAAACCCTTAATACGTCAAGATTTTGATATTCCTCTTAATCGTAATACATAAGATTACATAAACATTTTTTATATTCCTCTTAATGGTAATACGTAACTTGTAAGATTACATAAATATTACATATCCGGGATATGGTGTAATTGAATCACAAAACCTACATAACATTTCATAAATATTACATATATAGTGATATGGTGTAATTGAATCACAAAGCCTACATAAGATTCCATAAATATTACATATATAGGGATATGGTGTAATTGAACCACAAAACCCAGAACAAGCATTTTTCCATTTAAATTGAAAATTGTTTAGGAAACAAAAATTGTAACTCGGGATTAAAAAAAAAGAGATATTAAGTTTGTACTATTTGCGCTAAAATTAAAAGTTTAATGAAGATGATAACCAATTGAGTACAATTGACGCTAGTGTCATGTTTGATAAAGATAAAGAAAATGAAACTATAAAAAAAATATACTAAAGAAATTAAAAAAAACACCCTAGATTATAGAAAGATATAAAAGGAAATAAAATTAAAAGTTTAATGAAGATCATAACCAATTGAGTACAATTGACGCTACTGTCATGTTCGATAAAGATAAAGAAAATGAAGTTATAAAAAAAAATAGTAAAGAAATTAAAAAAAAACCCTAGATTATAGAAAGATATAAAAGGAAATAAAAAGGGAAGACTTATAAACTTGTAACACCTATTTATTCTTTATAATATATATATATATATATATATAATTTGCTAAGAAAGGGTGTGCAAATAGCTTATATGACATTACAACTCATTTTTTTAATGAATTTATAACCATCATTTATTTATAATAGCCAAATATATGTAATCAATATCTTATAATAATTATAATTTTATTTAAAGAAAAACAATACAAGAAATTTGTATACAAGCTCCATTTTAGGGTTTATCTATAACATTTTCATTTTTAAATCTAGTTTGAGCCATGTATAATGTAAATATCATGTATGACCATGGGATCAATAATGTAATATGTTGGATTATTGAGATGGGGTGAATGAGTAATACATAAATTTAATCATTTTTACCACAATTTTTAAGTGTTATTTATCTTTATATTGTAGAGTAAATAAACTATAAATTATGTGGAAACCTAATGGAGGAGAAAATCATAGAATATTTTTTCTTATATGTTTTTAAGAATTACAGTTATTGGAAGCACCAATTTCCTTTGTTCTCTAAATGCAACTGGAAGGAGGCTTCGACTCCCTATATTTTCAAACTACAACCCGAGGGAATCTCCAAGACTCCATTTTAGGGTTTATCTATAACATTTTCATTTTTAAATCTAGTTTGAGCCATGTATAATGTAAATATCATGTATGACCATGGGATCAATAATGTAATATGTTGGATTATTGAGATGGGGTGAATGAGTAATACATAAATTTAATCATTTTTACCACAATTTTTAAGTGTTATTTATCTTTATATTGTAGAGTAAATAAACTATAAATTATGTGGAAACCTAATGGAGGAGAAAATCATAGAATATTTTTTCTTATATGTCTTTAAGAATTACAGTTATTGGAAGCACCAATTTCCTTTGTTCTCTAAATGCAACTGGAAGGAGGCTTCGACTCCCTATATTTTCAAACTACAACCCGAGGGAATCTCCAACTCCTTAATTCTCTGGCTACAACTAGAAGGAGGCTACAATTCTCCGAAGTGGTAGATCTTCTGCCATGCATCCTTTTCCAACGGATGATTAGGATGACTTCGGGACTCCAGTCTTTGGGAATCCTCGTGCCTTCACACTTCAATTCTTTCGGAGTGCAGGATCTGACGACACTTGTCCTCACCAATGGATGACCCATATCTTCTTCAGCTCCCACAACTTCGGGAGTTCTTCACGCATATGCACTCACTTCTCTGGGATGGAGGATCTCCCGCCACGTGTCCTCGACTGATGAACAACTAATATCTTCTTCGCTACTTCGGGCTTCGAGGATTTTTGAAGCTCGACACTTCAAACCCTTCGGAGTACCTCTCCTCCAGAGTTAATGATCTACTTCGACGTGCCTTCCTACGCCAACGACTAGGATCTATTTTGACACTTCAGGACTTCGACGATTTTGCAACCACCTCGTTTGAAATCGCTTGTAGTGAAATTCTTCTGGAGTCTTAGATCTCACTCCATGTGTCCCTCTCCAACACTAACGACTAGGATGAGCTCCGGGCTTCAGAGCTTTGGCGGATTCGATTGCTTCTCACCTGGATTCTCCCGGAGTGCCTCTGCTCTGAACTTCCAGATCTTCCACCACCTGTCCCTCTGGATGATGGATGGTCCCGATCCACTTCGAGACTTTGGCGATTCCACTCTCCTGTGCACTTTAAAAGGGGTTAAAGTTTGCGTACTTACCTGGATCGAACGACTGTTGGTCCGTTGTGCTCAAATCCAATGGTTGGGATCTTTTCTCCCCCTCTACGCGCTCCTTTTGATGTCTAGACGTAGGAAACATAGTTACCAACTTAATGAGAACTGTGACCTCAAAACGAGAACTCTGGCGTAAAAAACCCATATTTTTGCATAAAAAACATCAAAATCAACCCCCAAATAAAAAAGTGGTCCTACCGGTAGCACCATTTTTTAAAACAGGGTCAAAATTAAAACATTTTTCAAACATGAGTTTCAAAACTTAGAAAGTAGCTTAGAAAAACCTTAAAATCAACACCTAAAAACAAATAAGATGTTTTTGATTTTTTTTTTCTTTTCAAAACGTTAAATTTTGAGATCATTTTAAATCGTATTTTAATCACTTGGTACCATTAAAACCAAATCCTCAAAATCAACCATCAAATTGAAAAGTACTACTACCGGTAGCACCCATTTTAAAATTGGAGTATGAAAATGACACATTTTTATAATGTGGTAAAAGAACTCATCATTACTATAAACAAAATCATAAAAGAAACCCTTAAATGTTTACTTTTAAAATGTTATTATCACGCAAAGCACAAGGTAATACATAATACCATGAAAATATCAAATTACATTTTGTAGGTGTTGTTTATTGAAAACAATTGTAAATCAGCTGAACTTTGGAGTTGGTATAAGAAGAAACTCCTCTTTGAGACTCTTGTTACACCTATTATTCTTTATGGATGTGAAGTCTGGGGCTGTAGTATCTCTCATGAATCCTGGAGAAAGATAGAGAAAATACAAAATAATTTTATAACCTATAATCTCAAAATTAAAGGAAATACGCCCTATCCCATCCTCCTCGTAAAAACAAGCCTCTCCCCCATTGAGAGCATGGCTATGACCAGATACCTAATGTATAAGAACAAGTTAAACAACATGGAAGACAAGAAGCTACCTAAAATTGCTTCCAAATCAAGTCATAACCACCATCGACTCAAGGGAGGATGGCATAAAGACGCTCGGTCTTGGCTAAACTATTGGGGAATCATGGAAGAAACCATTTTGCAGAATAAAGATACTATTAAAAAAAACGTCAAATCAAAATTTAAGGAAAAAATGTGGTGTGATAAAGAGTTAGATGAAAAAAGAAAATTAAGGTATTATAAATATGTAATCAACTCTAATCTAGAAGATCAAAATTATCTATCTGTTTTGCCAAGTGTAAAGAAAAAAATAAGCATTGTTAAGATAAGAACAAATTCTCACGATCTCCATAGTGAAACTAGGTGTTGGTCAATTCCTAAAACGCCATGGGATGAAAGAGTGTGTCACCTTTGTGACACTAAGAAGGTTGAATATGAAAAGCACTTTCTCTTAGATTGTCCAACCTATATGAAAAGCACTTCTCTGATTGTCCAACCTATACCCATATTAGATCTCATTTTCAAAATATTGATCACACTACCAACCATCCTAACCTCTAACCTTCAACAAAGTATGGTGATCTTGAAAATCCTCTCTTAATGTTTTCTTGCTAAGCACGTAAACAAAATTCTAAAGAATCACAAGGCAATCACTTACCTCTTAAGGTTCTGATAGACCAATTAGGCCCTTTAGGTGATCTAATCTATCATCATCATCATCACAATATAATTTTAAAATTGGAACGCCACTTTTAATAATTTTACTTTTAATAATAAAACAATAAATACAAGCTACATTGAATGGTAGAAACATAAATAATTTCTTAAAAGTATTTTTATATTGACCATATTCAAAACATAAAATTTCTTAGCTCATATAATTCATAAAACATAAAAAAAAAAAAAAACTAAGAAAAAACTAGAAAGAAATGAAAACAATTAAAATGATAAACACACTTAAAAAAAAAATAAGTTTTTTTGTAAAAAAGAAGAGCCAAACTCTTCAGAAACTTAAAAAGAAAAAAATAAAAATTAGAAAAAAACACAAAAAATAATCAAATTCAATAAATTAAAAAAAAAAAACATCTAAAACAAATTAATAAAACATTAAATTCTACCTAAGCTACAAATTTATTTAATTTAATTTAATTTTTATAATATGTTAATAATAAAAGTACATAATGTAATATATAGTTATATACAACATAGTTAAATACATTATAAACTATAAGCTATAACATAAATAGTTAAGACTACAACCATGTTATAATATAACATAGTTACATTACAACCATACATAATATAACATAGTTACATTATAACTATGTTATAATAGTTAATATAACTATTCTATATTATAACTATGTTATAACTATGTTATTATAACTATATTATAACTATGTTATAACTATGTTATTATAACTATATTATAACTATGTTATAATATAACTATGTTATAATATAACTATGTTATAGAATGAACTTGGGTTGTCCTCAGAATAAACGACATCACTCAGCCCCTTCGCTGGCCTCTGCCTAGTCCCCATGCCCACAAGGCCCTGGGCTGTATCTAGGGGTCGAGATGACAAGCCTGGCATCGGGCCTCAAATGCCCATGGCCTGCCCGTGTCCCTGGATGCTCATGACTGCCAGTTCGCCATGGGGTTTTGGGCCGATGTCTCGACACGCCCCTGCCCTGGCCTAGCCTTAAGTCCCATTCATATTATAACATAAGCTATAATATAACTATGTTATAATATAAATATATTATATTATAACTATAAAGTTATATTATAACCATGTTATATTATAACATAGTTATAATATAATTATGCTATATTATAACATAGTTGTACTATTAAGAACATGTTTCCTCTTAAGAGGTCACAAGTTCAAATCCGGTAGAGGGGGTTGGGTATGTGACACCTCCCTGTGAGGACTTTGCACCACAAATCACATGGAGGAGGGTCCCTCAACCTATCAAACAAGGGATCCCATACAACCACCTCGTATTTTGGCCATGACCCTAAAAATAGATTATTATTATTACTGAGTAATATAACCATGCTATATTATAATGTTGTTATAACATAACAATGTTATTTTATAATATAGGTTTATGTTTTTTTAAGGTTTTGCGGATTTTTTAAAATTTTATTTTTTAATGTTTTTTTTTTTTTTTTTTTTTTTTTTTTTTTTTTTTTTTTTTTTTTTTTTTTTTTTTATTTAGAATTTTTTTTAGAATGATATTGTATTAAAAATTTTATTTTAAGTTTTTTTTTTTTTTTTTTTTTTTTTTTTTTTTTTTTTTTTTTTTTTTTTTTTTTTTTTTTTTTTTTTTAATTTTTAGTTTTCTTATTCTTTCTACTTTTCAATTTACATATATATATATATATATATATATATATATATATATATATATATATGGTTTTCTTTTCCTCTTCTTTTTAGGTTTTTCCTTCATCATTTTATTTATTTTAGTTTTCAATTGATCCAAAAATGAGTTATATTTTTTCTAAATATTTCTCTGAAAACATTTTTTATTTAACACTTATTTTCTATTTATCAAGTGGGTAAAAGTGTGTTAAAAATGCATATTTTCCACTATATTTAAAATGGATGGAACCATAACTTAATTAAGGATGGATAATTATACCAAAAATCTTAATTTAAAAAAAAAAAAAAAAAAAAAAAAAAAAAAAAAAAAAAAAAAAAAAAAAATATAATTAAAAACACCATTGAATAAAATAAAAGTAAAATAGAAGAGTTTGAAAATATATGAAAACATCGTTGGAGAAAAATTGAAAATTTGAAATAAATGAAAAATAGGCATTTAAAAAAATAAAGTGGAAACCTTATGTATCAGAAAATTTAAAATATCAAAAAACCACCTAAAAATGGAGGGGGGTGTTACCGGTAGCACCATTTTTAAAAACGAGGTAAAAAACTTGTCCCTCCCTAAAACGAGAACTTTGTAGAGTTCTCGTTAAGTTGGTAACTATGTTAGGATTCAATGATCCAAATCTCTCCTTGCAGCTCGATCCAACGATTGTTGTCTCTCTTCCTCTTGAGCTTCTGCTTTCTCCCAAATTGGAAGAATTGTAGGTATTCAAAGGTTTCGGCCTTTGAATCTTCTCCTGCGAGCCCGAATACTTGGGTCTCGTCTTCGCTTCTAGGAACACTATCCCTCCTGATCTTGTGGAAACTTAAAGCAAGTTCCCTCTCTTGCGCACACCTTACGTTATTTCTTCTAAGCTTGTGAACTTGCTCAAAATTCCAAAGGGTCTCCACCCTTCTGCTTCCTTAGAATATTTTCAGTGCCCTACTGGCACGCTCTGCGCTCTTCTCCTTGTTCTTCTGAACTTGGGGTGAGTTCACACCGCGTGAATTCTGCGTTGTCTCTTATGAGCCTTTGAACCTGAAACAAGTTCCCTCCTACGCACACACCTCGCACTTGTCTGAATCTTTAGACTTTCTCAACACTTGTCTAAGTGTTGGCCTGGTGCACTCCTTGCACAAGTCTTCTCCCGAATCTTGAATCCTTCAGGTTCACTAATGCATCTCCTTTATCCGCTCAAGGCACACTTGCAGAGCTCTCCTATAGAGTGTTCAACAACTATGTTTTCTTCACCTTCTCCAACACTTCAGAAGGTGTTGTCTCTATGCACTCTTTGCACTTGCTCAAATCACTCCTTGCCGAGCTTACAAAGTGTTCAAAAACTTTGTAGTGTATTCTCCTTGAAACTATTCTCTCTCAACTTGAAACAAATTTCTCTTGTGCACTCCTTGCACCCGCTCAATTCCCACATGGCAGAGATTACATAGTTTTCAGTAACTCTGGCTACGCTTACTCCGACACAAACTCTCCTCCAGGGTGTTTGGTAACCCTGAGGCTCCTCCCGAGTCTGTAAACTATTCTGGTGTTCCCACTTGGCACGTTCTCCTTTGAACTCGAAGCAGAATTCAGATGTACACTCCTTGCACTGGCTCACAAATTTCTCAATACTCTGTCGTGCACTCCTTGCAGTCAGCCTAAAATAACCAAGAACTCAACAAACTCACAGACAGATAGTGAAGTCTATCTTATCCCTGCAGATGAAATCTATCCCATACATCTACAACATACACTCCTAAACACATAGATAACATTCATAAAACTCAGGGAAACATACACATAATCTTATGCAAGAAACATTGTTCTATTTGTATTAATATGAATTTCAATTACAATATGTGCAAGCTTGGACTGCATTAGAGTCTCGACGCTTCTCTCCTCTCCTTGGGTTACCAAGATGTCTAAAAACTATCGGAACCCATTTCTGGGCATATAATACAATGCTTTATACAAGAGGGCCCCATCGAGCCTTCCCTCCAAACTACACTAGTGGTGTCTAATCACCATCAAAACGCCTATCTACTGAGGCTTATTACCATAAATAAAAATCTATTCTAAATTGGATCTAGATCAGCCTATAGCTAGCCATTAAAGACAACTCTATCTACAACCTGTACAAATGCATGAATCGACTCTGCTCAAGCCTCACAACATTTAATAACAATTTATTACATTGAATATTTAAATTCAAGGAAAAATGAGAGGGTTGGCACCTCTCTCCCTTCTTGAATGCGTGTTGATGTGTTGCATTATTGGCGCATCCTGAGGTGGAAAGGATGCTCCTTCATCATACTCCACCGCTAGGGAAATCATGAGATCCTTCTCATGAGCTCCTCTTCTCCACTGTTGAAATCCTCCTGAATCCCAAACTTCTCTCTGGAGCTGTCCACCTACTCCTTTTCTTTATTGTTGTTTCTTCTGCTGCTTCCCTGCTACTGCTGCAGGTTTTCATCTATTCAACCTCCTCTTGCTGATAGCTTCTTCTACTGAATTCAACATCAACTCTCTGATTTCCTCTATGACCTCTTCGAGTTGATATATCAGTTGAATTATCCTTGTCAGTCTTCTCTGTTGCACTTCCTCCTTATCAATGGGTAGATCAATATGATCTCCCATGTTGTCTCCATCACTTATGGCCTTGACTTTCCACTTCCTTGTAGAATCAGATTCTGCAGTCTCCTTATTGAACTTATTTTTAGCCATCTCCTATGACAGTTCAACTTCTTCCAGCTCCTCTGCTGGTACAACTCCAACTTCCTCCATCTGCTCCTTAGACTGGAATTCCCCTTCTCTTTGCATGACTACATTCATGAAGTCCTTCTTTGGTTCTTGATTATTCAACCAATCCTCCAACATATCCAATTCTATCTCCCATTGATTGAGAAACTCATCTTAATGCTCCTCTTATTTTGTTGGGGCAAACATGAATATCTGCTCCATCTCCTCCATGATAGTCACAACTAATGTCCTTCTGTTGTTTCTGCAACACATATTCTAGCCTCTGCTTGGCTAGTTGGCAGGAATATTTGAATCCCCCAAGTGATCAGAATGCTCCTCTGATGCTCCTCTGTTAGCACCCCTTGTTGATCTGAACTTCCTACTAAGTTCTTGATACTCTCAGACAGTCTCGTTTTATCTCCCTTACCCACCTGGAAATTTGGGATTTTACTTTTTGCCTCCTAACAGTCTATGAGATCTTCAAATGATCTCCTCTCATTTCCCACCTAGAAATCTGAATTTTCACCACTGCCCTCCTGACAATTCATGAGATCCTCCATTAGCCTCATCTCATTTCCCACCTGGAAATCCGAAAATTCATCTCTCCCCTCCTGGCAGTTTATGAGATCAACTGATCTCACTTACTCATCATTGAGGTTCTTTCCAATTTCTGGCTCACAAAGGTAAACTATTTTCTCCTTTGTGTCACTAAGGTTTTTAGCATGCCTCAACCAACTTCTCAACACTTGGTGCCGCCTCTTGGAAACCAACTTCTGGACAAGCCACTTTAATTTCTACTTCATGGGCCATTCATACTTCCAGTGCACCTAGGATTCTTGCTGCATCTTCAACGTTAGCCTCTCCATTTCTACTCTGATCTCTTCCATCTCTTTGTCCATCTCTGCTTTATGCATCTGTTGGAGGTCTTCTCTTTGACCATGCTTATGTCCTCCAATAGCCATTTTTTCTTGTCCTCAACCCACCTGGTTGTCTATTGACTACTGCACACTTGCAAACAATCTTTTGCAGAGCATCAACACTCTGTCTCCTCCTTCACTTGTTGTCTACAGATGAAATTTAGCTCTGCTACCACTTGATGGTATCAGACTATCTCCTTTGTCTCCTCTCTCCTTTGCCTATTCTCTGAAATAAAAAATCAAGCTCTGATACCACTTGATGGTATCAGGCAGGACCTTTTCATAGGATTTGATACCACTTGATGTAGACCCTCCTCTTCCTCCTAGGGCTACGTGACCTCCCGATCTAGGATCATTTAAGAAATGGAGTCATATCGATTCTTTGGGCCTCTTCTCGACCTTGAAACCTTGTCCACATGCCTCTATTTTCTTCCCCCTACTCGAAACAGTGAACGAGGACCTATGAACACCCACAGAGCCTTCTAAGAGACTCCGGGACAAACTGTGGAAAAAATCTACTGATACCCAACGATTTTGGGTCTTTTCTTCCTCCTGGTACAGGTCTGAACCAACTTGAACCTCTTGGGCACTTTTCCTAGCTTCCTGTGTCTTCAATTTTGATTTTTAGGCTTTAGCCCCTTTTCCTCTGGTGAAAACTACATGTGACCGCGAGCTATGACCAAGCACCTGCTCAAAGGGTTCTTCAGAGCTCTGGGCTCCAAGCATTTTCACTTCACTTGTCTCCAATTCTTCTGAACTTCGAACTGGCGAAGTTCTGAAAAGACATGAGAGGGATCGATGGTCCCTACTCCTTTTCCAAATTAGCGGACCTGGTTTCTTTGGGCTTCGGGCTTCGAAAAAATATGAAAACAACCACCACACAAATCCTCCAGAGTGACAAACTTCCGAAGTATGCAATATATTGACACCCATCCAATTTCGATGGACGAATTGGATGGACTCCGATGCTTCGGCCTTTGGAAGTTCTCACACCACCCAAGTCCACATTCCTCCAAAGTGTACGACCTCTGAAGTGAGGGATCCTCTGACACCTGTTCCCCTTGATTTGATGATTCATATGAAATTCAACGCTCCGGCCTTCGGGAGTTCTCCACCCCTCTACACCTTGGATCTTTTGGGGTACTATTGCTTCGAATTCCATGATCTGTTGAAACGCGTCCTTTGTAATGGATGGCTCAGATGAACTCTGACGCGCCAACCTTCAGGAGTTCTTTCTCCAACCAAATCCTCTTTCCTCCCATAGTGACTTTTCTCTGAAGTGGCATATCTTCTGCCACGCTTCCTTTTCCAATGGATGGTTGGGATGACTTCAGGACTTCGACCTTCGTGAATCCTCGTTCCTTCACACTTCAATTCTTCCGGAATGACTATTCTCCGAAGTTTAGGATCTGACAACACCTGTCCTCGCCAATGGACGACTTAGATCTGCTTCAGCTCCCACAACTTCAGGAGTTCTTCACCCATCTTCACTCACTCCTCTGGGATGCAGTATCTCTCGCCACATGTCCCCGACTGATGGATGGATCAGATCTTCTTTGGTACTTCAGGCTTCGGGTATTTTCGAAGCTCGACACTTCAAACCATACAGAGTGCCTCTCCTATGGAGTTAATGATATACTACCACGTGCCTTCTTGAGCCAATGGCTAGGAACTATTTCAGCACTTCGGGACTTCGATGATTCTGCAACCACTTCGTTTGAAATCTCCCGTAGTGAAATTCCTCTGGAGTCTCAGATCTCACTCCATGTGTCCCTCTCCAACATCAATGACTAGGATGAGCTACGGGCTTCGGAGCTTCGATGGATTCGGTTGGTGCTCACCTGGATTCTCCCAGAGTGCCTATGCTCTAAACTTCTAGATCATCTGCCACTTGTCCCTTTGGATGATGGACGGTCCCGATCCACTTCAGGAATTCGGTGAGTCCACTCTATTGTTCACGTTAAAATTGGTTAAATTTCATGCACTTAATTGGATCAAACGGTAGTTGGTCCGTTGCGCTCAGATCCAATGGCTGGGATGCTTTCTCCTCCTCTGCGCTCTCCTTCTGATTTCTGGAAATAGGATTCAATGATCTAGATCTCTCCTTGCAACTTGATCCAATGACTGTTGTCTCTCTTCCTCCTGAGCTTCTTCTTTCTCCCGAATTGGAAGAATTGTAGGTATTCAAAGGTTTCAGCCTTTGAATCTTCTCCTGCGAGCTCAACTACTTAGGTATCGTCTTCGCTTCTAGGAACGCTATCCCTCTTGAGCTTGTGGAAAATTAAATCCAGTTCCCTCCCTTGTGCACACCTTACACTATTTCTTCCGAGCTTGTTAACCTACTCAAAATTCCGAAGGATCTCGACCCTTCTGCTTCCTTAGAAGATTTATGGTGTCCTCCTGGCATGGTCTGTTCTCTTCTTCTTATTGTTATGAACTTTGGGTAAGTTCACACGTCGTGAATTCTGCGTTGTCTCTTCTGAGCCTTTGAACTTGAAACAAGTTCTCTCCTATGCACACTCCTTGTGCTTGTATGAATCTTTAAACTTTATCAAAACTTGTCTAAACTGTGTTGGCTTGTTGCACTTCATGCACAAGTCTTCTTCTGAATCTTGAATCCTTCAGGTTCATTGATGCATCTCCTTTATCTTCTCAATGCACACTTGTAGAGCTATCCTATAGAGTGTTCAACAACTCTGTTTTCTTCACCTTCTCCAACACTTTAGAAGGTGTTGGCTCTATGCACTCTTTACACTTGCTCAAAGAACTCATTGCCGAGCTTACAGAGTGTTCAAAAAATATTTAGTGTCTTCTCCTTGACACTCTGAACTCTGAACTCGGAATAGAGTTCTCTTATGCACTCCTTCCACCCGCTCAATGTCCACCTGATAGAGCTTACAAAGTTTTCAGTAACTCTAGCTACGCTTAGTCCTGCACAGACTCTCCTCCATGGTGTTCAGTAACCCTAAGGCTCCTCCCGAGTATGTAAACTATTATGGTGTGCCCACCTGACACGTTCTCCTCTGAGTTCGAAGAATATTTCAGATGTGCACTCCTTACACTGACTCACAGAGTTCTCAATGCTCTGTCGTGCACTCCTTGCACTTAGCCTAAAAGAACCCAGAACAAATCAACAAACTCACAGATAGATAGTGAAGTCTATCTTATCCCTTCAGATGAAATATATCCCATGCATATAAAACATACACTCATAAACACACAGATAACATTCATAAAACACAGGGAAACATACATACAATCTTATGTAGGAAAAAATGTTCTCTTTGTATTAATATGAATGTCAATTACAATATGTGCAAGCTCAGACTGCAACATAGTCTCGACTCTTCTCTCCTCTCCTTGGGTTACCAAGATATTCAACAACTATTGGAACACCTTTTGCACATACAATACAATTCTTTATACAAGAGGGGCTCATCTAGCCTTCCATCCAAACTACACTAGTGGTGTCCAATCACCATCAAAACGCCTATCTACTAAGGATTATTCCAATAAATGAAAATCTAGTCCGACTCAGATCTAGATAAACCTACCGTAAACCATTAAAGGTGACTCTATCTACAACCTGTACAACGGTATCACTCACCGCTGCTCAAGCCTTACAACATTTAATAACAATTTATTACATTGAATTTTTAAATTCAAGGAAAAATGAGAGGCCTGGCGCCACTCTCCCTTCTTGAATGCATGCTGAAGTGATGCATTGCTAGTGCATGCTGAGGTGGAAAGGATTATCTTGCATCACAAGCCATCCTATGAATCATAGTTGCAGGCATATATTTCAACTAGCTTGTCTAACTTCAGGACAAGTTGGAAATGCAAAGTGGTTGTATGTTGATGACATGGTACATTTCCATGGTTATCTTTTTCAAGGTCAATTGAATTGATGATTTTATCATTGCCAAGAATGAGCGATAGCATGTACCTGTTATGCATTGCAACATCCCTATTCATGTAGAACATGTAAGGGAAGGTTGGGTATGTTGGTGTAGATCACATGCACCTTGAATTCATATATGTTAAGCCATCAAATGTTTGGTTGTTTGTCTACATTTTATTCAGAATTGCAATAAATGTTTCATCTGTCTGGCACAACGTAGTATGTAATTCAAGGCATTTTATATTGTATTTCTGGAAGTCATGCGTCACTCTTTTCATATTGACCGTAGGTTGTTCAAATATCAAAGAATCTTGGATGGGTTGTGTCTGGTAAAGATCCCCACATAATATCATGTCAATGTCCCCAAAGTATTTGGTGTGCACATGTTTTATGTTTCTCAGTTGATTGTCAATGGAATATAAGAAGCGACTTCCAATCAAAGATGCCTTATCTATGAAGACAAGTTGTAGTTCGTCATAAAGCTTAGACAAGGTATCTAACATTTCCTTGCTGAGTTGAAGAGAATGTGACTTGTTAAAAGGAATTAAAAATGCAAAGTGGACTGTTGTTCCACCTACATTATATGCAGTTTTTCCTGTGTATGCAACTATTAGTCCCTTTGGTTTCATAGGGTCAGTCGAATTGTTTGAATCATATATTCGTATAAGAATTTGGAATAGTTCTTTTGCTGTGAATGTATTGCATGTTCCTTCCCCACCTATAAGGAACAAGTGCACATGAGTGTTCATGTTTAAGCATTTTTTAATTGCAATGTCCTTTATGATTTCTTATTGTTCTTGATTCAACAATCGTCTAACTCTTTAGTATTCGTTATTTTCAATAAAGAAAGAATGTTTTGTGACTTGAAATCCAAGATTGATACGTTTTTCAATGGCGGCTACTCGAGGACAAGGAAAATCTGCTTGCAAGTCATAGGATTCACAGAGAGTTCTAATTGTTTTATGGGTTTTCAATGTCTCATCAATATTGTTAGGGTTTTCTAGTTCATGAGTTGCACTTTCTAAATCACCCCATGTTGAATTAACATTGTATGTAAATCTAGATTCATTGGTTTGTATTGTAGTCCCATAAACAATATATGCAGCTTCCCATGTAGGGAAGTTATGCTTTAATCTGTTTTCATTTTTATCAAATGGAACGTACAACAACAATTTTTATCTACAATAGTTTTCATAGTCAGTGTGTTTGTTGTATTTGACAAAGCGTATTACATTTGTTTTTTTTCCTTTTGATATGGGTGTACCATTTTTTTTGTAATGCGATACGAACTCTGCTAGGTAGATATGCTTAATAGGAGATGGATGTTGGAGGTAATAATCAATAATTGAGCGACATACCATGTCCTCTGAATTATTAGGCTCTTGTTCTAGCAAAGACGATGGTTTAAGCATAAATGTGTGTTTCTCAAGTGGAGATGTGTTTATGCAAACACATTTCCTTGAACTACAGTTCAGAGGCAGGGAAAGTGCAATGTGGAGTTCTTGTTGAGCAAGCATTTGTTGAAGATTAAGTAATGTATTTCCAAGTGTACGTATCATTTTCATAGCATCAATATGACTTTTTTCATGTTCTCTGCGTATTCTTCTGAATGCACTTTTCATAGATTTGTCAACCTTTGTCATGTACAAGGTACAATATGATGCTGAAACACATGCATTCAGGACATACTGTGCATCTGCATTTGCATTCCACATAATTGGCATGTCCTTGGAGAAACTATTGTTCAAAATATGTGAAAATTTTCATTTAAGGGAAACTGTTGGTTGTGTAAGTGTAGATTGTATCGCTTGGATGTACTCATCTTCTGGTAGATTTAGTTCTGCCAGGAAGTCTTTGAAGCTCATTAAGTCATCAAAGTCTCGTTGTTCTAGAAATGTGAACAAAGATCTAGATTTCTAAATGAGAACATTTTCCTCTAAACTAATTGTTTTGATGATTCTTGTTGTTCTCATTGGCGGCATAGGGAAGTTGTATCTGCGATGTTAAATTTTTCATTTTTTTTCAGCTTCTTGTATGATAATGTCTATGAACTTTGGAAAGTTTTGGATCCAAATGATTTGTGTTGTACGTTATGTATTTGTCCAGAAACTGCTCGATCTGTGAGTTGTTGTCATTTCCAGAGACCAGTGCACCCTCTATCCATAACAGTGCATCATCATGCTCACTCCCTCTATTCTCGAATTCAGTCACAAAATAATAGTCCGATATTTTTCCGAAGAATGTTTCATCATGACATATCAATTGACTCAAAGCATTAATTTTATGTCTATAGTAACGAGTACATGTCACTGGGTCTTTTCTTATGAGGTAGCCAATGTCATCATTTTCTAATGCATCGGTTAGTTTTTTCCTTTTCCTCTTCTTATACAATGCAAACACCGTAGCCACCAACAGATCCCAATGATGCTCTTCACTTGTAAATGTGATTAAAAAAGTTGGGGGTCACAATTGTTGAATCATTGCAAATATAATTTTCTTGTTTTGTTGCAAGTAGTAAGGAGAGATGCAAATGTTTTTGAAACCTATGTATCCAATATCAGATTTTATGAATTTTTCTAGGTTTGCTTTGTACTTGACATCTCTAGCCAATAAATTTCTTCCTTGTAGTTGGCCTTTTCTTATGCGCACCCACATGCAAGAGAGCACTTTCCAATTATTATGTACATTGTTTTGAAAAACAAATTTGTTACGTGACAGGAGAAGTCACCGCTTGAATGTAGCAGTTCCCATCGAACTACTTTTTTGTAGTTGAATTGTTCTATGATGTCACTGGGACATGGATCTCCATAGAAAAGTGTTGGGAAGTTCATTTCCTTAGCAAATTTTCGCTTGAATATTTTAAGTGGACGTTGCCCTTCAGTGTGTGCAATTTCGAAAATCTTGTCTTGCAAGTCATGAATGCGTTGTGAGTTAGTGAATCCATGTATCAATGTTTCAGTGGGTCTTTCATTCTATGATTCATCGCTTGTATCAAATTCACTAGTAGTGTCAAAAGTTTGTTTAGAGTTGTCATTTCCTTGTTCAAGAACATTGTTCCAGTTATTATTTATACAGATGTTTTGTGTTTTGTACAGGGCCCTGGAACATAATTCTTTTAATTCTTTCATGACAATGTGCAAACGACTTTACTTGTCTAGTATGCGTTCTTGTATTGCAAATATCTTTTGAGAGCTACAACAATTGTCATTGTATCGCTAATGAACTGTGGAAGGGCTTTTTGCAAAACATCTAGTTGGACAGGGACATTAATAATTGATCCTGTTAAGCCCATCTGGGGTCGTTTATAGCCCTAGGGTCTAATTTGTGCAAATGAAATTCACAAAGACACAGGTCTCTCTTCAAGTTCTGTAAGTGTACTTACATATGGTAGTGGTGTGTTACATCTTATTTGATCAGGTGTTGCAAAGTGTGGCAATTTTCCATTTTCAAGTGATCGTTTGCATGGAAGACAAATATTGCTACTAGAAAATGTTCTATCATTTAGTGTCAAGTTGAGGTATTCTTTTTACAACTCAGGGGTGAAAGACTTAGTGTTTTTTGTGAAATTCAATTTCTCGCAAATCACACATGCAATGGAAGGAGTGTCTTTAATTTGTTTCATATAGATATGTTTTGCATCTCTCTTCCCTAGACAAGCATGTGTAGTAAGTGTTTGTTGGTTTTCAATGCTAGAAGTGCATGGTGTTGGCTCTAGGCCACGAGATGTGATTATTCCCTCTCAGTCAGTATCAAGACCATTTTGGGATATCTAGCTGCACCTGTTTCTCTCACGCATCTGTTTTTTCAACATGTTATGGTTGCCACTAGAAACTAGTTTCACTTATTGACAAGCCATTTTGAAGGTTGAATTGACATTTTTTATGAGAAGTTCCTCCTTGCCATCTCGATGGTGCAAATAGTGATGTTCTTTATCATTGGATATGCAATGTTTGTGTTGAATAGAAAGTGTGAAAATGCGATCGTGTTGTGCACACACAATTTTTTTTAGGTTGTGATACGTGAGTTTCTGTTTCTTGTTCGAGCTCCCTTTCACCTCATTATGACCAGTTGTACAAATCATAGGTCTAGAAGGAAGTGTACCGGTGTATTTATTTCTTTCACGTATGACCTTTTTAAGGTTGTGATAAGTTAGTCTACGCTTTTTGTTTAATCTCTGTATGACCTGATGACAAGTGGGATGAGTTTCATCATGACTAGACAGTATGCGACGCTTATGAAGATTCGATGCGGGTTGGGTGGCATGGATAATGGATCTTGAACTAGAAGTATTTCTTATCAAATGTTGATAATATAGGTGTAGCGTATCTGTTTTTGACGATATGATGTCAATTGTTCGATCGTAGTTTGAGTCAAGACAAATTAGGAATGGACATTACCATCTGACAGGGTTGACCAGACCTAGATATTTACTCTGAATATGATAGATATCCATTGTAAATAGAATGTGACACCCTCTACATTTCCTTTCTCATATGGAATTGCCATGTTTACAAGGTATTGTTGCCAACTTCCAATTATCGACATACTTTCTATGAGATATGGTAAAAGGTGTTGATGGAAGAAGTTAAATGCCTGTTGACTGCCACTTATAATTGCATTGAAAAAGGATTGCACACTATAAAGGCACAGTGAGTGAACATCAAACTTTGTTTCTATCAAATAAAAAATTGCATTAAACAGTCTATCTCCACAAGTAGATGTAATAGTTGTTGTTGTGTGTAATCCATGGGAGTGTATATGATGCATAATTCGTTTCCAATGTGATTGAAGGTCTTTGCAGGTGAGGGACAAGTAAATATCAGGTCCTCCAAGATTGCATATGGATAATTTTTAATAGAGTAGTGGTTCATAATGAGCACTTAAAGGATTGACATCATGGAACAAGATGCAATATGGATCCCTAGATGCAGTTTTGTTGAATAGTAGATATTTTTTTTTTCTTGGTAATGACCAAATTCCAATTGATATATTCATCCACTTGGCCATCCACACTATACAAAATGTATCTCCCCAAAGTCCCCTCTCATGTGGAGGCAGAGTTGCAGATGTAGAAAACCACATCTTTGAAAAAAAATTACTGACATCATTTATTCCATGCAATTGTCAAAGAAAATCAGATGCCAATTTGTATTGATATGACTCTAATGCCTCAATGTCACCATTTTTTAAACAGGCCAATAAATGATCTATCAATCCATTGCGCAGCTCGGTCGAGGAATAACGGAAATGAAATAGAACTTGAAATGCATCGAAGAGGCAATCTCCCACAGTATATGAGAATGCATCTAATCTAAAAATCCCATTGCTATGCAATACTTGGTCGATGCTGTCATATATAATGGAGTATGTATCTATTTGATAGCACTCAACATCTATTACTTCCTTCATCTTTTAAGTTGTGATTTTCAAGATGTTTCTTAGCTATGTCTATATAATACACAAATAGAAAAAAGAAAAAAGAAACTATAAGTTCGGAATTGCATAGCAATTCTACTATGTATCCTTCAACCTTCTTCTTGTCAAATTCAATGCTACGTGGTTGCTATAGAATATGATAAACAAAAAAATCTATAGTGAGCGTTGAACCATATAGAAGAGATAATGCAAATTAAAGAACACTATAAATTTGATCAGTACAAAGACTGGGTATTTAAGACATAATTTTTGAAATTACTCTAGGTGTGCATCTTATAAGCGTTTCAGTAGCCATTGTATATAGCTTTACAATCCTATCACCATTTATTTTCATCCCCACTCTTCACAAGTCAACACCAAACAGTTCTGAAACGACTTGTTAATGTCTCCCACTCAGAAAACTCACATAGATGATCTTTCAAATAAACAAAAGCGGAAGAACTAGACATTATGGACTTTTACCACAAGAATGAAACCAACACGTAGCACAACTTCTTAAGGTTTCAATTAACTTACAATACGTAGAATATATTCTAAGAGGTTTCAATTATCTTACAAGATGAAGAATATATTCTAAAATTGAGCACTCAGAAACTTAGTCTCACACAAATCAATGAATTACCCATTTAGGTTACAAAGAATCATTTCCACAAGACAAGGTGTAGATCTGAAAAAGGTGATAGAATATCCTTTGGAAGAACCAAATTCCAACATAAAACCAACAACTAAATGTGGTTTTTCCTCAGAGAATAAAATCTTTCCTTGTTATAACCTGCAAATAAGGGATGGCAAGGTCCTTGTAGATGCTTGGTCCACAATGAAAACTCTGAATTCATTTGGAAAATCCCTTTGCATTTCCATTTTCCAAAGAGCTATGGTATGATGTCCAGGACATGAAAGTGGGTATATGTGATTGGAAGGGGACAACTTGAAAAAATGCACTAAACATATGGTTTTCATGAACAAAAATATGAGGAGAAAATCCCATTTCCTTTTTTATATGTCACTATGGTTGTGACAGAGGTGGCTTATGTATCCAACATTGACATTCAAAGGCGACAAGATTTATTGTTCAACACGTTTGTGGATAACAATACACTCCTGTTTCTTTGGTCCTAGTAGTCACATATAAGGATGTTCTGCAAGAGGATTTTCACTCAGGTATTATTTCAAGTTTTTTTTTTTTACATTTATTTTGATTTTCCTCACTTCCTAGTATTGAAAATTCTTACCTGCAAACTACAAATAGTAAACAACAAACAACGAATAGGAATGGAACCATGGTACTGAAATTTACTCGTGGATGGGGAACGACATAAACACAGTTCCAATTGTGGGTGTAGAATCTCTACCCTACAAACTGTAACAACAGGTCCATCTGCGGATGCAGGACACCAACCTTGCAAAGTTGAAGCAAACAAGGGTGCAGGATTTCAACCCTGCAAAGTGCAAGAACAGGTTGAATTGCGGGTGCAGGACTTCAACCTTGAAAAGTAGAAGCAAACAAGAGTAGGGAAAACACAACAAACCAGTGAACAAGCACCAAGAGGTCCAACTTCAGCCGCAAGACCTCAACTTTGCAAAGTTGAAGCAAACAACAATAAACAACATCCAACGAACCAACGAGCAAGCAATAACCAGTGAACCAGTAATGTCGATGGAGAACAATATTGCCCAAATTCACTGCAGACAAGATTGTATCAAAAAATCGGAGGAAAATGTATTGTAACATGCCTCTTAAGTAAACATTTAAAGTTGTCAGGCCTGTTAGGTAAACATTTAAGGCTGTCACGACTATTCAAGGGCCTAGTGTTATGTAAACATTTAAAAAAGAATGTACGTAATAATAAAAATGTCTCTTTAAGTACTTAATAATAATAAGAATTAATAATGATAATAGTTCGAACAATAAGACTGTGCAAAAAATTATAGTCAAAGCACAAACTAATATGAAGTTAACTAATAATAAAATTGATTTTCTATGCTCAAAACTTTGGATATCTAAACATTTAAATAAAAATAATTAAAATTCAAAAAGATTGTAGATAATCAAAACTTTGGATATGTTAACATTTAAAACATTGAGAATAGTGAAGCTATGAGATCATGTTTTTATTGTATAAAAAATAATGTTTTTAGTTCTCTACTTAGAACAATATAATAATAGAGATTATGTGAAAAAAAATTAGTTAAATGACAAACTAATATGAAGTCAAGTAATTATTTATCCCTCTACTCAGCAGAGACTAATAAAACTAATAAAAAACATTTATTCATAGTAAAATATCCAATAATAAAAAATAATTATATAATTCTATAGAGTGAATTTATAAAAGAATCCTAGACATCTCATTACAGCGAGATCGGACGTACCCTAGTTACTTGTGATGGCGTTGTCAACCATCCTACGATAATTTGCGCGTCTGCGAAAAGGGAACGTTACAGGAACAATAGACCTTACGTCATCTTCGATGGCTATTTTGGGGTTTTGTCGAAGAAGTGACCTAAGGAAATAGATGCACTAAATTAATTGCTGAGTCAAAACATTGATGTCTCTATTCTCCATTATTTGATCATACAAAAGAGAACTAGTTACAACTCCATTGACGTCACGAGAAATCAGCTAAATAGGCGTTACGTTATCTCCAATGGCTATTTCGGGAGCTTTTGTTGAAGAAGTCAGCTAATGAAACAAAAGCAATCAGTTAGCTGCTTTATGAAAAAATGGATGTCTCTGTATTTTCCGGTATTTGACAGTACAATAATGTTCAGATGTCGACCAAGGAAACAAAAGCAATAAATTAGTTTCATGTCAAAAATGGATCTCTTTACCCTCCATTATTTCACAACAGCGTAGTTTAAACGAAATTGATCTCTCTACCCTCCCTTATTTCACAAACGCTTAGTTTTAAGTTTTCTATTTTTATGTAGATTTTGTTCGAAATCTGGTTATTTAGTTTTAAGTTTTTTATTTTTATGTAGATTTTGTTAGTTTTAAGTTTTCTATTTTTATGTAGATTTTGTTCGAAATCTGGTTATTTAGTTTTAGGTTTTTTATTTTTATGTAGATTTTGTTAGTTTTAAGTTTTCTATTTTTATGTAGATTTTGTTCGAAATCTGGTTATTTAGTTTTAAGTTTTTTTTTATTTTTATGTAGATTTTGTTTCAAATCTAGTTATAAATAGTTAAAATTATAAATTTAAGTGGTTAAGTTTATATAATTCTAGTATTTTTAGATTTTTTAAGAGACTAAATTTACTAATAAATTCAAAAATACAATTTAGACAACATAAATATAAATAAATTCACCCAAATTTATATTACCAAATTCCTAAGAAAATACCAATACATATAACATAAAACGTTTAACAAACAAACAAAGTATATATAAGATTTTTTGAAAAATCCAAATTTTGAATCGTATGTGTCATGATGGGATTTTCAATTTCATTGATTTTGCTATAAATCACGTAATACAAATTTTGAGGCCAAAACGAAAATTCCATGTAGATATATCTATCCATGAAAACAAATAAGCCAAATAAGATTTAAAAACGAAAAGTTGTAGTTTATAAAAGAAATTGGTATGTTTATTGATTGTGAGACAAGTTACAGAGGTAAAAGTCTAAGTTCGTTGATAACTGGCTGTGTTTCACCGATATTATCGGAAATAAAAGCAAAACTTTAATTGCTGAGTCAAACATTGATGTCTCTCTGTGCTCCATTAATCGACAATATAGAGGAGAATTAACTCACGGGGAATCAGCTAAATAGGCGTTACGCCATCTCCAATGGCTATTTCGGGAGGTTTTGTTGAAGAAGTCAGCTAATGAAACAAAAACAATGAATTACTTGTTCCGTGAAAAAAATGGATGTCTCTGTATTCTCCAGTATTTGATAGCACAATAGTGTTCACATATCATTCAAAGAAAGAATAAATTTTGAATCAACAGAGCTAATAATATGTTTTATAAGGATTAAGTTGTTACTTTATTTTCAATAGTTATTTGGGTTAAATTGTATTTTTGAATGTATAAATGGATTGAGTGTGTTGAAATTTTTTTGAAACATTGGATTATATAAATTTAATCACTAAAAACTCAAATCTGAACATCCAACTTACAAAATCAAACTAAAAAAATTACCAAAAACATCCAAAATGTAAAATGTTTAAACTACTGCCTATTTTGTATTCTGTTGAAAAAGTCGACGAATGAAACAAAAGCAATAAATTAGTTGCCATGTCAAAAATTTATGCTTCTCTGTTCTCAATTATTTGACAACCGTACTGTTTACAAGATTCAAAGAAAAAAAATCCAAATTGTGAACCGAGATTTTCATTTTCACTGGTTGTGTTATAAATAACATAACACAAATTTTTCCAATCCAAAAATATGCCGAAACGAAAATCCCATGTAGATGTATCTACCCATAAAAACAAATAAGCCCAATAACATTTAAAAACAAAAAGTTGTAGTTTATAAAATGTGTTTTTTTTATTGCCAGACAAGTTACGAAGGTAAAATCCGAGTTCGTCAATAACTTGCTGTCTTTCACCGACATTATCTCGATCCTCATCTCTGCCCTGATAAATATTTGTCGGCCGATCAGTGTGGACGGCAAACGTTTGAATTTTGCCAATCCAAAAATAGGTCGAACGAAAATCCATGTAGATGCATCTATCCATGAAAACAGATAAGCCAAATAACATTTAAAAACAAAAAAATGTAGTTTATAGAAGAAATTTTAAGTTTTTAGATTGTTAGAGAAGTTACGAAGGTAAATTCCGAGTTCTTCGATAACTGTCTGCCTTTCACCGATATTATCTCAATTCTCATCGCTGCACTCACTCCTACATGGAGAATAAATTTTTTTCGCTCAATCCGCGTGGACCGCAAACGTTTGAAGTTCTGTGCAAACTGGATTCGTTCCATCCACTTGCCCTCTTTGATTCTCCCACAAAACGCGTCACCACATTACTTCGCTGTCTCTGACGGTGGCTACAGCTAGCTAGACATGAGAAAGAAACCTCTTCAAACTTTAAATTGGATTTCGACCACCATTAGAAGCCTTGCCACCCTCAACTGTCCACACACAAATTCCCCCACATTTGACTCAGTTTTATTCATTATCTTCATTTCAGAGCTAGATACGGGCAGCTTACCATGTCGAGAACTTTCGTTTGCATTGCAATAATGTTTGTATCCTCCATTAATATAAACGCCGTGTATGGGCAGCTGAGCTCAACGTTTTATGACAAATCGTGTCCGAGTGTGCAGTCGATAGTGAAAGCAGCCGTGAAGCAAGCGGTCGCTAAGGAGAAAAGAATGGGGGCGTCCTTGCTCCGCCTTCACTTTCACGACTGCTTCGTTAATGTAAGTATGATTTTCGTTTGCTAATCCTTTCTGCTGTGCTCGTCTCGTCATGTTGAGTATTGGGTTCGGTTCTCTACAGGGGTGCGATGGTTCGATACTGTTGGACGACTCCGTCAATATAACCGGAGAAAAGGCTGCCGGCCCAAACGCCAATTCAGCGAGAGGATTCGAGGTAATAGACACCATCAAAACTCAAGTGGAGGCAGCCTGCAGTGGAGTCGTGTCGTGTGCCGACATTCTCACCATTGCTGCTCGTGATTCTGTTGTTGAAGTAATCATTCATTCATATCCCATTGAATTAGGTTTTACTTATAAATACAATATCTCATTTCATCTCAGAGGAACGGACCGAATTAATCAATTTTCTCTAATGATCTTTGATTGAAATTTGTTAGCTGGGAGGCCCAACATGGACAGTAATGTTGGGAAGGCGAGACTCGAACACGGCAAATAAAAGCGCTGCAAACGACAACATTCCATCTCCCGATTCCAGTCTCAGCGTACTCATCTCATCATTTCAAGCTCATGGCCTTTCTACCAAGGACCTCGTTGCACTCTCAGGTATAATGTTTTGCATGCAGCCACACTCTCCAACCTCATGGTAATAAACCCTAAAACTTCATCTTTTAAATTTAATTCTTACATTAAGTATTGTTGTTGTTGTTACAGGTGCTCATACAATTGGTCAAGCGCGGTGCACCGTATTCAGAAGTCGCATCTACAACGAATCCAATGTTAACGCTATGTTTGCCGCTTCTGTGAAGGCAAACTGCCCAAGCGTTGGTGGAGACAACACCCTCTCGCCCTTAGATGTGATCACCCCTACCACATTTGACAACCAGTATTACAGTAATCTGAGAAGCCAGAAGGGACTTCTACGCTCCGATCAAC